>JAUPFP010000010.1:4416495-4693995 GCA_036925085.1 Brachycybe producta | reverse complement strand
AAAGGAAAATTCAAACACTATTATCACAATGGTTCTTCTTAATTTTTATACGATGAACGTGAGAAGCTTGCGTAAAATAGTTACTCAAAAAGGCAACATTATCATAAAATAAAAATGAAAAAAATGAGACGAAAAGGAGAACCAATAAAAAATAAAACGAAAATAATACTTTCTTTATACTGTAGTGTTATGTTGTTATACATAAAAAACAATAGTTCCTATCTATGGATCTTGTCTTTTAAAGAGAGATCATTACCTCCAGAAATCTCTTTTCGAAATATTGTCAAGACTTACCCAACGCACTAGCATAGCTGGGGCGAATGGGGGGTGGCGGCACTTTTTTTGGGTGGTGGCACCAACGAAAAGTAAAGTTTTTTCGTGTCCAAATAGTAGAAGGAGCTTTCTAAACTCTTTTAAGATCTCCCAAGAAGAAATTACGAAATTTTGTCGTTGCCTGCGCTCGTGGAATGTATTCTGCGATCCAGCCATTATGTTTTTAAGCCCAGGTACTGGTTTATATAATAATCTCATATAATTAATGTAAAATTATATAAACCATTTCAATCACTGGATATCGATAATATCGATTTGCCCCTCCCAGACCAGTATTCTGGTTGTGCCACTGATGTGTATCGTGTTGTGTTTTTCGTGATTTAGGGGCGGCAAATTCAAAGACCGCCCAGGGTGGCACAAACTCTAGCTACGCCACTGACCTAACGATTGCCAAAACGATTTTTTAAATCTAAAATAAGTAAACTTGAAAATGAAGTGACTTTTCCTGAGTCACCAAACGACGCCATTTTAAATTTCCATAAAACGAAAGTTCCCCCCCCCTCCATTTTTGTTGTCACCTCACATTTCCAAAATATCTTAATTAAATAGGCCTATAGGTATTTCCTATTCATATTCAACTCAATACAACCATTTATATGAAGTCAACTGATTTTTAATTTTTTTTAAAATTATAATATATGACTTATTTTAAATTTAAAAAATCGTTTTGGTAATCGTTGAATAATTCTTGACAATATTTTGACAAAAATTTTTTGGAGGTAATGGTCTCTTTAAATACAGTAGCATTCTAGCCGTTATTTTCTCGGTTATAATTTCATTACGGGTAAATAATTTAACAATTAAGTTCTATACCTATTCATTTCATTTCTGCTTAAAACAGCACAGAATCGGATTAACTATACCTCCTGATGCCCGGAAACATCAAGAAGAAATAGACACGAGAAAAAAAGCCTAGCTGTGCTGTACTTTATAAAGAATCATGTTGCAAAAGAATAAGGATATCAATTGAGAATCAAGGAAGCCAAAGGGGGAAGGGGTATACTGGTATATGTAACAATTACTATATATATAATATCCCAGATCTGTGTGTGTGTGCGTGCGTGCGTGCGTGCGTCCGTGTGGTGTAACAAAATTTATATAAACGGAATTTATATAAATTTAAATAAATGAAGAAATGAACAACTTTTCTCAAGGTCAACTATATGTTGCACCCTTCACATCCAAGAACCGCATGATATTAAATTGGAAAGGGGAAAAGGTTGGAAAGTGTAGAAGGGGGTGAAAAGAGAGAAACGTGGAGGGGGAAAAGTGGGAGTGGGTGACTGAAATTGAAATGAAAGAAGTAAAAAAAGGAAAAAACGACGCGCATGCGCACAATTGTCTGTGAATTTTGCTCCCATCATTTATGACGGGTTACCCCACTAGTATAGTAATGTTCTGAGTAAATTGAGTTCAAAATACAGAGATTCTCTAGATACCATTAGTTTTTGTTCTACATTTTTATGCTGTATAGCAGCAATGGGCAGCTTTTTTTATTTTATTATTCTTCTTATCCAATAAATTCTTTTCCATTTTATTGACAAAAGATTTTTATAAAAATTTCACCTATACTTATAATTACAAAAAAATTACTCTGCAAGCAGCTGGTTGGCCTATGGCGGAGGAATCCTAAGATTCATGTGCTGTTAGGTGCATTGTCAATATATAATAACTACAAAAAATTACCTGCATTGCAAATCAAAAAAAATATAAATGCAGTAATGAAAATTTAAACCCACAATTTTATATTATATATACATATTAAGTTTTGTCTGTCTGTGTATAACGCTGTAAAAATAAGGCCAAAAACGTTTAGCACGTCGGAATTTATTTAAATTTAAATGAACCTGTTTTTCCTATGGTGAACTTTATGTTGCGCTCTCCCGATCCAAGAACCCAAACAATAGTAAGGTGCTTATGAAGTATTTGAATAAAATAGTTAAATAATTTTAGTAGCAAAATTAAACTAAAATTTTGCTTCCGTTATTTATGATGGGTTACCTAGTTCATTAATAACATCATCAATAGCCTGTTTACGAAGAGTATTCCATTGTCGTATAAAGCTTAAACTTCATGCACACAACGTTGAGCGACCTACCTCGAGCGAGAGTCAGCACACCTGCGTGTCTTCATACCATATAAAAGCAAATAATAGTGACTTGTCAAAGCGTCGCAATTTGCTACTCAGTCACCAAGCTTCTGTTCAAACAGAAGCTTCAGGTCGCAAGCTTTTCAAGTCACTACCCAACAACCAATCAGAGACCAGATTTTTTTGCATATGGCATATAACGCAATTTTTTTATGACATCACACACCATGAAGACACGCCCAAGACGCTTGTAGTTGCAGCACATATGTACTGTGTGCCAGCGACTTGCTACTTCAAGTTGCTATGCTAGTCACTAGTCGCTAGTCACAGACGCTATGCTCAAGGTAGCATGTATGAAGTTTTAGCTTTACTCTTGGAAAAAAGACCAATAATAAAAGTCACTCTTGGCAAAAATCTCAATTTCCTTTGAGTGTCACCCCTTCCCACATACAATGCTTTACATATGTCACTAGACTGCAGTTTAGGACATTGGATTACCAGTACAGTTTTCTTGGGTCCACAATTATAAAAGCTAGTTACACTAGGCTAGTTACACTATATTACTAGTCACTGCAGCTTGGTGAGTGACTAGTCTTCAACCTATTGAAGACTTGTATGTTACATTAGTGACTACTCTTTGTGATATATCACAGAAGACTAGCCAATCATTAATAGGCACAGAAATTCAAGATGGCACCATGCAAGTACGCGTTTTTGGGTGTATTAATTTTAAATAAAAACAAATAGAATTAAACAAAAACATACATTTATAAAAATCGATTAAGATCCATCGATTTCAGCACTCCAAAGATCGCCATGTTTCCTTTTAATTTCTTTGCAACTTTGTTGTCACGTGATTTCTCCTCTTCTACCTGATTCCTGATTGGCTAATCACTACTAACTAGTATCAAAAAGTAGGATGGAGGTCTACTCAAAAATTTGAGGTCACCATCCAGTAACATCCTGGTCAGAGAGGGGTCACAAGGTATGTTACACATAATGATCCAAACAAAACTAGTCACGCATGACTATTCTGCAGTGACTAGTAATATAGTGTAACCAGGCCTTAAGGAAAAAAAAAATCAAGGATTCTTGTTGCATCATGTGTGCGTACAAAAACTTTTTTAAGTTACATAATATAATTTGCATAATATATACGTTATAACCAATACAAACATAATTTAAGCTCTACATATTTTTACGAGCATTTTAATGGAGTTAGAAATTCGCGTTTTTGAAATAATTTTTAAAAATATAACCGCGCTTACCAATTTTTTAGCATTATATCACTCGATCAGCATATAGTTAAGGTATACACACTGCACTTTGGACAACTTTGAATATGAAAAATAAACATATTGCCACGACTGTGTATTTTAAAAACTAACGTTTCTTCTTTAACATCGGGTCTATGGGCTCATTAGAAAAACGATGCTAGCACTGTTTGCAGAGATTTTTCGAAGTAATTTTGTGATTTAGCCTCTTAAATGGTTTTTCTTCAAAGTTCATGAATGGGATCTGACACATTCGGGCATGCTACGAGCTCTCGTATTCTGAAACATTAGTACATTAACAGCTACAGTTAGTTTGATAAAAAATTTGAATAAATACTGTTTTTTTACTCTATTCTACTTTTCATTTAAATGTTCAGAGAAGTGTAATGTAAAGTTGTAATGTTTCATGAAAATTATTCACTATAATTGTTACAAACGTCATCAGATTCTTCGTAATATTGTAGGTTATATTCAATTCTTTAGTTCTTAAATCCAAGTTAAATAGAATGCGACCTGAATCAAAAAATTATTTATTTTAAAACAAACTAAAAAAAAAAGAATCACGAAATTATTGGAAATGAATGGTTTCAAGTCCACCGACCCACCATCATTGAATATCTTGGACAAGAGAAATTGATTGGAATGGAAACACTTTACAATAAATGTTTTTTTTTATCTCTAACATGTAACATATTGTAACAACCTTTACGTCAACAATGCAGTATGTGCATTGTTGACGTAAAGGTTCATTATGATTATTGTTCGTATTCATGTGTAACGTTTCCTGTTTCTTCTGAATTTAAGAGATTAGCTATAGCGTTTAATTCAACATTTCTCTTAATGTAGGCGCTGCGATCGCTTTTCATTTAAAAATGTTTTTTAACGTTTTTTCTCCAGGTTTGAAGTCACATAATAATTAATGCAAAAACAACTTCACGTGCTAAGCTTATAAAAAAGAAACGTCGTGAACCAATAGAATAATGCACGTGCTAGTTTTTTTGTTATAATTCTAAGTCGTTTTAACGAGAGTTCTTTGAATGTTTGCAGGACGGTTTTTGGCCGTCCAATGGAATTTAACATAAGAGTTAAAAAAACGAACGATTTTGAACCTTGTTTAAAAATAGAAGGACCTTTTTTTCAAAATTTATATAAAGCGAGCACTTAAAGAACAATACTTTTTATTGTGTTTTGCGTTTTACTGTATTTTAATTGAGCAATTGTGAGTACGTGATTTCTTTCAAAACTCAAAACAACAAGATGGAGGACGTGTATCTATGCTCTTAAATTGTTTTGAACGTTTCTCAATAGGCAGCATTTAACCATTCACAACCGTATATATACACTGAGAACGGAAAAAAACGAACCTCTATATGAACACTAATATTAAAAAAGGTTCGTTTTTTCCGTTCACAGTGTATTATGTTAGATTAAAAACAAGGATGTATCAAACTACTATGTTTTTCGGTACAAGCTTTTATTTATAGATTTATACTAGAGCCTCGTTTTCACGATGATAGTTTTCACAACAGTAGCTGTCATGACAGCAACTATCGCAAGAACTGTCATCGTGCAGACCACGTGATATAGTCACTGTCACTGTCACTATATATATCATATATATCCTGATATGCTGTAGGTCCCCTAATTTCCTCTGTCAGTGGCGTGCATCACCTGTTATGTAATGTCTGTATCTAACAACCCGGCAGTTTGAGCAGCATTTTTACGCCATGCAACGAAATTCATACAACCATTATCCATAGCCACCTATAATACTAGCCTGGAGCCTAATTAACCTCAAAAGTCAAACACTTCTCTTGTCAACCTTGCAGACGTGACAAATTCCTAATCTAATGCTCTTTATTGTTAATAATTATTGTATGTACTGTTTGCAAGTTGTTACTACTTTATTATTGCAGTGTACATGTATGTACAGTACGTGCCATATTTAAAGGAGCTAAGGCACGTGATACAAGCATATTTTACCATTACTAGAAAGAAAGCCCGTCTTCGCCTGAAGTTTTCAACATAAAGAGAGCATCTTCTGTTATAAATTTTCTGCAAAGCAGAATTTTTTTTAAAAAAGGTTAAAATGAAAAAAAAAACTGGAAAATGACCCGTTTTATGATTATAGTCTATAGATGCTCTAATAAACTTTTCACTTTTATTATAGTGACAAAATAGCATGCTGAACACAACAGTAACATTAAAATTAATAAAGTATACAACTGTCCTGAAGTTTTCTAACTGAAAACATTCTTTTCTACATACTCTAAACAATATTTGTAAGCAAATTAACAGAAATTCTGCCCAAAGCAGCTAAAATGGCATTTTTCAGTTCTACTAATGTATTATAATCATGGAAATCTGCTTAATCTTCACGTACGATGATGTCCCAAATGTTCTCTATAGGATTTAAGTTGAGAAAACACGTCGGCTGTTCGAAAGTGGTGATATTTTGGCTTCGGAACCATTTTTTCGTTAGGTTACTGGAGCGAACTGGTGCATTTTCTTGCTGGAATACTAAGCTAATTCTAGGAATTCGATGTTTTTTATGGCAGTGCATACCCTCCCAACATTGTCTGATAATTGATGTTATTTGTTTTGGTTGAAATAAATCCTAAGCTATGCATTTCAAAAACTATGCTACTCATTCTAAAGACACTAAATGTGATTACAAAAATATTGTGATTTTTTCCTTCACATCCTTCCAATATGAGGAAAAGAAGAAAAAAACCTGAGTCCAAATGGTGCCGGGGTCGTTCTCCTTGGTATTTTGTAGAACGACGATGCTGGAAAAGAATAGTAGAGACAGGCGAGACGAATGCAGATTGTTGAGGTACTTGCTTTATTAGATACAATCATCGAAACATAATAAAGTAGGGAAGAGTTACAAAGTGTGGCATGCTTAGCCATCAAGACACAGACCTTTATACCTTGGGCCTGTGCACCCATGCCCAAGGGACCATGCCTTGACATGTAACCATCCGCCGATACTGGATCCAGGATGTGACTTGAAGCTTTGGGGTCTTTGAAAGTGATGGAGAGGGGCGGAAGAATTTTCCCCAATACTTACACAGGCTTACTGTAGATAACTCCACCCTTTTATCAGCATTATCAATTTCTAATTGGTTTGTTACTGGGTCTGATGTCACGTGCTCCGCCCTTTTCAATTTCCAATTGGTTGATATATTGGACGGAGCTAAAAATTTTTTGAGGCTGTCTACAGATGCCTGTAATACTTACCGGTCCAGACTCCGACTAGGGGCTGGGATTGGATTCGTAGCACCTCCATAGAACCTTTGGGTGGTGCCGGCCACTGCAGAGTCTTCCTCACTGAAATTGATGGCCAAAAAGCCGACAATGAAGCAAAGAATGTGGCAGGGCACACAGGACCCGCCGCATTATGGCACGAGTTCACTGAACCAAAACGACTATGATGGGACGGTGATTCCACGAACATGAGGGCTTGATTTTCGTTTTTAGAAATTTAAAATGGCGTTGTTTGTTGACTCATTAGAAGTCACTAGATTTTTAAGTTTTTTTATGATTTTATTGACTTATTTTAAATTTTAAACATTATTTTAGCAATCTTTGAGTAAATCTTGACGATATTTTGACAAGAAATTTCTAGAGGTTTAAAAGAGAAATTTTTTGCACGTTGGGACATGGACACAGTTCTATGTACTAATTAGTTTTCGCATTAATTTCGCAAACTTAATTCCTCTCAAATGGTTCATTTGAAAACACCTAGTTTTAGAAAGAATAAAAGAAGAAAATGTGGAAGATCGAGTTGTTAGTTTCATTCAAATCTGGATTAGGGCCTTTTATATTAAACACAATTTATATTAAAACACAAAATTGCTATTGTGGAAATTTGAGCAAGAAATGTGCTTTTAATAAATCAAACTTTTAATTAAGTTTTTATTACGTTGTTAATTTATTCAATTAGTTGTTGGTAACATGGCTAGTAGTTAAGTATTGTTCAGTTATTTATTCTGGCGTTGTTGCCTTTATTAAACCCAAACAAGGACATTTGGTGTAATTTCATATCATGGAGCGTGATTATGGAGGACTACTTTAGTATTGATCTGTGTCCTCCTACCCGGACTCCACATTGCATTTATAAACTAGGGCAGAAAGACTACTTTGTTTATCATATACATATAATGAGGCTCTGGTTTCAGTCAAAACGACCAAGTCCAGTGCGAACAGCAATATGATACAGTGACGTCCAAACAGGGCTGCCCAGAGGGGGGCCTAGGCCTGCGCATGGCCCTGGGCTTTGCGATAGCAGTGGCCCTACAAAAGGCCTCTAAAAAGCAAAAACTGTCCACGCTATATTCGAGAAAAAAATAAAAAAAATGAATAAAAAGAACATATACATAGATGGCGCCAGGATACAGGGAATTGGCGGATAGAGGGGCCCCATGAAGGCTCTGGGCGGCCCTGCATCAAAATGATGCCACAGCCAGTGCTGTGTATCTCAATCCACTGCTCTTGCTGTGTGACTGTGTCATCATGTTGATGTTACTATTCCGTAATGTCGTTTGCACTGGACTTTGTAGTATGATTGTAACCACAACTTTGGACATTTTAAGTCCTGTATAATTAGGTTATTTTCTTCCTTGAGCAAGGTTGACTGATAATTCGTCCCATTCTATTGATATAACATTAATAGTGATATCATGATATATTATCACATCGATGTTCTATTGATATATTCTGAATATGCTGTAGATAACATTGGGTTGAAAACACCTATATCGATATAGCCTGTTACTAACATATTCTTATCAATATTTTATCAGTTAGTATTGCTACTGATACCATATCGATATATCTAGCTAACATCATATGGATATTGATGGGATATAGACACTTGCTCTAAAGCCATTGCCCCTAAAACTATTTGCCCTAAAGAGACATTTGCAATAAATCCACTTGCCCTAATACTATTTGCCATAAAGGGACATTTACCCTAAAGACACATGCCCTAAAGAGACATTTGCATTAAAAGGACGCTTGCCCTAAAACCATTTTTCCTAAAGGGACATTTGCCCTAAAACCATTTACCCAAAAGGGACATTTGCCTTAAAACCACTTTTTTGTTCTCTTTCGGTGGAGCATGTTAAATAGGTTCTGCATGCCGCAGGCTTGCAAAAACGCCAAATGACATAAATTTACACTACTAATTAGGGCGAATGTCCTTTTAGGGCATTTGGTTTTAGCAAAAATGTCCCTTTAGAGAAAATGGTTTTAGCAAAAAATGTCCCTTTAGGGCAAATGGTTTTAGGGAAAATGGTTTTAGGAAAAATGGTTTTAGGAAAAATGGTTTTAGGAAAAATGGTTTTAGGAAAAATGGTTTTAAGAAAAATGTTTTTAGGGCAAATGATTTTGAGACAAGTGTCTTTAGGGCAAATGTCCCACACCCAATATCGATATTCTATCAACAATAAAGTAGTCACATGGGTATCATCTTTTTTCTTCAGTAGACAGCAGCATGTTCAAATTGATGGTATCACCTCAGACTGGACTGGTGTTCCTCAAGATAGCATTCTTGGTCCCCTTCTTTTTTTACTGTTTATAAACGACCTACCCAAGGATATTAGCAGCTTAACCATCTATTTGCTGATGATGTTGTCATTTATAGAGAAATTAAAAGTAATAAAGATGTTGAAATTCTTCAAAAAGATCTTAATCTAATAACAGATTGGTATTCTCAATGGCATCTGCACCTGAACTGCAGTAAGTGCACGTCTCCCATAAACATAATCTGAATAAGCCAGATTATCTTGGTTTAACCATATCAAAAAATTTCTTTTGGAAGAAACAAATAACAAAAGCAGTAAGGAAAGCAAATCAAATTTTGCAGTTCGTACAGCGGACTTTGAAAAATTGTAAAGAAAATGTAAAATAAGTCTGTTATTTTACTCTTGTCAGACCTCTATTAGAATATTGCTCACCAATTTGGAATCCTTATCGAGCTAACCTAAGATATGAAATAGAAAAGGTACAGCATAGGGCTGCAAGATTCGTTAAAAGGTAAATATGTGTACTCTGACAGTGTGACCCTCATGCTAGATGAACTTTAGTGGGAATTGCTAGCAAACCGTAGAGCTAAACAAAGCCTTGCCCTTCTTAAATGCTTGCTAGTTCCAGACAACAGATCATTGTTAAATGGAATTCTTACTAGAAACCCTCGTATATCTAGAAATGGCCATCCAAAGGCTATTAGAGAAATAGGAGCTAGAACTGATGCATATTTGTGGTCTTTCTTTCCAAATGTATTTAGACTTTTTAATGCTCTTCCAGCACATAGTTCTGTTTATGAGGAGTTCAATTTGACAATGATGTCTATGCCTCGTCTCAGTGACAACCATTTGTGATTAGGAATTGTTCCCCCTGCTACATGGCTCTCGAGCTGATTGCAGGTGTACTTGATTGAATGGAAATGAATATTAATATTGTAACGACCCGAACCGGTCGTACAATTTACCTACAATACTACCAGACTTTTTTGGCTCGGGGGAATCGTACTGTGGGATGTCTGACTGTGAATCAACGGTGACAAGATGACTGAATGATCGTTGGAGTTTTCTGTCGAGTTCCACCATCAAAAGGCGGTGAGACAAAGCAGCAAATTACTGCTATCCCCATGGAAACGTAGGAGACCGGTCCAAACCATCTCGGCAGGTTGTCCATTTTAGGCAAATAATTTATAGCAAGTGTTTTAGGGCAAATGGTTTTGGGGCGAGTGTCTATAAGGCATATATCTCTTTAGGGAAAATGGCTTTAGGGCAAGTGTCTTTAGGGCAAATGTCACACATCCAGATATAGGGTATTAGCTGATCCAAAAACAAAAAATTACAAACTTATGAACCTAACTAAACGAAACAAAAGCCTTGTGTCGTTGGCATATTATCCAATACATATTCTTATCCATCAGATTTTGCATTCATTGGCGTAAGCACATCGGCAAAAATTTGTCATTGGTTGGTTGATCCCTAAAAGCTATGTCAGCAACACATTAAATTCCTAGTTATGAGTAAGGAGACAAATTCATTGATTAAAACAGGGAAAAAGAGAAATAGATCCGCTATAAAAATATGTCTAGGCAGGGAAGTATCTTAAGAGGTGATATCACAAAATAACTTCGAAAAATCTCCGCAAAGAGTGCTAGCATCGTTTTTCTATTGAGCCCAAAGACCTGATGTTAAAGAAAAAATGTTAATTTTTAAAATACACAGTCGTGGCAATATGTTTATTTTTCATATTCAAAGTTGTTCAATATTATGTTTTCAAAGTGCAATGTGCACCTTAAATATTTGCTGATCGAGTGATAGATTGACAAAAAATTGGTAAGTGCCGTTATATTTTAAAAAAACTGTTTCAAAATCGCGAATTTCTAACTCTTATTGTTAAACTCCATTGAGTACGCCCAAATAAGAAAAAAACATCTGCTCATAAAAAATACGTACAAATAATTTTAAAAAACCAGAAAAAAAATCAGCACATGCGCCAATGTGTTGGCTTCACTGTGGTTTAATTGTGTTTTTTTAATTATGTTTAGGCATTATTACAAGCATTTTAATGGCTGTTATTTTTTTACTTACGAGCGCGTATAGGCCATAGAGTTAGAAATTCGCGATTTTGAAATAGTTTTTAAAAATATAAACCGCACCTAAGAGCCTAGATACACGTCCATCTTGTTGTTTTGAGCAGACGGCAAGGAGACAAATGAGTGTTCTTATATGGTGTTACTAAAACTGCAAGAAATCGCCTCACAATCGCTCAACTAAAATACAGGAAAGCGCAAAAATGCAATAAAAAGTATTGTTTTTTACGTGAACCTTGTTCAAAAATAGAAGGACCTTTTTTGAAAAAAGGTCCTTCTATTTTTAAACAAGGTTCAAAATCGTTCGTTTTTTAACCCCATGTTAAATCTGATTGGATCAAAAACCGTCTCAAAAACATTTGAAAAACTCTCGTTAAAAACGATTTAGAACAATAACAAAATAATTAGCCCATACTTTCGTGTATTGGTTTCACGATGTTTCCTTTTTTTATAAATTTTGAAAAGGTCCTTCTATTTTTAAATACATTTAAAATCTTACGTTTTTTAACTTCATGTTAAGTCTCATAGGACCAAAAAACCGTCACCCAAACATTTGAAGAACTCCTATTAAAAAATGACTTAGAACTATCACATAAAAATTAGCACGTGCATTAATCTACTGGCTTCACGATGTTTTCTTTTTGTAAGCTTAACACGCGAAATTATTTGTCTATTAATTATTATGTGACTTGAAACCTGGAGAAAAAATGTTAAAAAACCGTTTTTCAATCAAAAACGATTGCAGCATCTACATTCTGAGAAATTTTGAACTAAACGCTGTATCTAGGCTCTTAACAATTTTTTGTCATTCTATCACTTGATCAGCATATATTTAAGGTGCACATTATTGCACTTTGAAAACTTAATATTGGACAACTTTAAATATGAAAATAAAGATATTGCCGCGATTGTGTATTTTATAAATTAACGTTTTTTTCTTTAATTTTGTGATGTAGCCTCTTAACCAAGTTTCTAGCGCAAAGCAGTGAAAAATAGAATAAAATAGATTAAAAAAAATAGTAAGAAAATAAGGTCGCTTAAAGTGATTGCCACTCCCATCTCAATGACGATAAAACATATTTCTGCATAAGTAATTTGCATACTTCTATAGACTATTTTCTAAAGCTAAATCCAAATCTAAATATGAAGTTTGTATCGTCGATGAATGAATCAAGCTATTTTACTTAAAAGGCTAAAGTGTCGTAAAAAAGTAATTTCGAGGCCTTTCAAAAAAATCAACCATAAAATCTATTTTCAGATCTCTCCTTATATGCATCCTAAACCGATTTTTTTTAGTCTTGTTCACTGTTGCTTAAAACAGGTGTTCTTCCCAGTATTGTTCGTTGCTCATTTTCAACGCTAGTAAGGCAGTTAAAATATTATAAGGAAAACGATTGTACCACATACCAAACACATTACTGTTTCACTATAATGTAGTAATTAAGGTGACCATAAGTACCGGTTTGACCGGTACAGTACCATTTTGAAAATGCTTGTCCCGGTGTCCCGAAAGAATGCCTAAAATATTGCATCATTTGTACCGGTTTCAAATTTGTTGCTCAAAATGTTCCGGTACTACCGGTAGTTGACCAAAAGTCCAAAGCGTCTAGCGTCTATTAATTCATATCAAAAACTGCCCGTCAGTCACATTTAAACTTTTTAGTTCGAGGCTTGAGTATATGGCCAACTGTTGATAGGGTCACATCTTGACACCAAACTCAATGTGAGATGGGTGCCACCTTGTTGCAAAATAATAGCATGATGTACTGTAGTTGGCCATAGCTTGTGACAGTAAGAGTAAATTCAAAGGATGAATGTTGTTTGAAATTTTATATATGTTAAGCTTTGTCTGTCTGTGTATAACGCTGTACAAACAAGGCCAAAAACGTTTGAGCAAGTCGGAATTTATTTAACTTTAAATGAACCGTTTTTTTTTTCTCTCTCATGATCAACTTTATGTTGCTCTCTCCCGATTCAAGAACCAGAACAATATTAAGGTGCTTATAAAATTATTTACTGTATATATATATATATATATATTATATATATATAATATCCCAGGTCTGTGTATCTGTCTGTCTGTCTGTCTTTCTGTCTGAAATAACGCTGTACAACCATTGAAGCACATCGGAATTTATATAAATTTAAATAAATGAAGAAATGAACAGCTTTTTTTTTTTTCTCAAGGTCAACTATATGTTGCACGCTTCCCATCCAAGAACCCCATGATATTAAATTGGAGAGGGGGAAAGGTTGGATGGAAAGTGTAGAAGGGGGGGGGGGGGGCGAGAGAGAAACGTGGAGGGAGGAAAAGTGGGAGGGGGTGACTGAAATTGAAATGAAATTAGTAAAAAAAAAAAAAAAACGACGTGCATGCGCACACCAGAGAAAATGAAAAACACATTTTCTGTTTCAAATATAAAAAGGGGAGGGGATAATAGTAGCAAAATTAAACTACAGTTTATCACAGGGAATTGTGCCATAAAAACAATTAACCCTCATGGAACATTTTCCTTAAAACCATTTACCCTAATAGAACATTTGCCCTAAAACTATTTGCCCTCAAGGAACACTTGCCCTAAAACCATTTACCCTAAAACTATTTACCCTAATAGAACATTTGCTCTAAAACAACTTGCCCTAAAACCACTTGCCCTTAAAAACATTTGCCCTAAAACTATTTGCCCTCAAAGAACATATGCCCTAAAACCAATTACTGTATATTTAGACTACTCATTAGGGGAACATCTCCTTAGGGCAAATGTTTTTTTAGGGCAAATGTCCCTTTAGGGCAAATGTCCCTTTAGGGCAAATGTCCCTTTAGGGCAAATGTCTTTTTAGGGCAAATGTCTTTTTAGGGCAAATGTCTTTTTAGGGCAAATGTCTTTTTAGGGCAAATGTCTTTTTAGGGCAAATGTCTTTTTAGGGCAAATGTCTTTTTAGGGCAAATGTATTTTTAGGGCAAATGTCTTTTTAGGGCAAATGTATTTTTAGGGCAAATGTCTTTTTAGGGCAAATGTCTTTTTAGGGCAAATGTCTTTTTAGGGCAAATGTCTTTTTAGGGCAAATGTCTTTTTAGGGCAAATGTCTTTTTAGGGCAAATGTCTTTTTAGGGCAAATGTCTTTTTAGGGCAAATGTCTTTTTAGGGCAAATGTCTTTTTAGGGCAAATGTCTTTTTAGGGCAAATGTCTTTTTAGGGCAAATGTCTTTTTAGGGCAAATGTCCCTTTAGGGCAAATGTCCCTTTAGGGCAATATCTCCCTTTAGGGCAATATCTCCCTTTAGGGCAATATCTCCCTTTAGGGCAATATCTCCCTTTAGGGCAATATCTCCCTTTAGGGCAATATCTCCCTTTAGGGCAAATGTTTCTTTAGGGTAAATTGTTTTAGGACAAAAACTTAATCAGATTGAAATTTAAATGAACTGCTTTTTTCTCATGGTCAACTTTATGTTGCACTCTCCCGATCCAAGAATCCAAACAATAGTAAGGACAGGCAAGTAAAGACAGTAAAATACAGTCGTTTTCCCCGCCATTTTATGAGGGCCAGCAACTTTTAATTATTTTGTTATGTCGTCTGATGTCACATGCCCCGTTCTTTTCAATTTTGAATTGGTTGTTATTTGGTCTGATGTCACATGCCCCGTTCTTTTCAATTTCCAATTGGTTGATATTTGGTCTGACAGTCATAAAGGGGCGGGGCACACGACTGTATCTCCCTGTCTTCACATACCTGTAACAATATTAAGGTGCTTATAAAAAACACAAGTGGTCAAGGCGAATTGCTTCATGACAACCGGACAGTCACACAAAAAGAAACTAGATGCTCCCGTCATTTATGACGGGTTACCCCACTAGTATATATATATATATATATATATATATATATATATATATATATATATATATATATACATATATTAAACCCCGTCCATCTTTCACATCGGAATTTATATACATTTAAATGAACCGCTTTTTTTTCTCACAGTCAACATTATGTTGCGCTCTCACCATCCAAGAGCCCCATCATATTAAATTGGAGAGGGGAAAAGGTTGGAAAGGGTAAAGGGAGAGAGAGAAAGAAACGTGGAGGGGAAAAAAGGGGTGGGGAAACTGAAATTGAAATTCATTTCAATTCAATTAAATACACCTGCAATCAGCTCGAAAGCCATGTTGCAGGGAGGGATTGCTCCCAATCACGACTGATTGTCATTATTTAAAAATAAGACATCATTATGAAATTGAAATCGTCCTAACAAAGAACTATTCACAGGAATAGAATTCCATAGTCTAATAACATTAGGAAGAAAAGACCAAAAATATGCATCAGTCCTAGCCATTAATTCTTTGAAAGTTTTTGAATGCCCAAATCTACCTTTACGAAGATTTCTAGTTAGTAAACTATTAAGCAGGGTAATGTGATCACAAGACAGCAAACGTCCCAGAAGAGCGAGGCTTTGCTCATTTCTTCGGCCTGCTAATGATTCCCATTCTAGCTCTTGGAGCACAGACGATACGCTGTCAGTATACGCATACTGTCCCTTTACAAATCTTGCAGCCCTATGCTGCACCATTTCTATTTCTTGTTTTAGATTATTTCTAAATGGGTTCCAAATTGGGGAACAATATTCTAAGATAGGTCTAACTAGGGTAAAGTAACAGACCTTCTTTACATTTTCTTTACAATGTTTAAGGGTGCATTGGACAAACCACAGCCTTTGATTAGCTTTGGCAACTGCTTTGGTTATATGTTTTTTCCAAAGCATGTCCTTGGACAAGGTTAAGCCAAGATATTTGATGGTATCAACATGGGTTAGCTGAACATCTCCCATTGGGTAATCTACCATGAACGATTCTCGCTTTCGGGAAACTCGCATAACATTGCATTTACTCCTATTCAGTTGTAAATGCCACTCAGAGCACCACTCTTCAACACTGTCTAGATCTCTTTGGAGGACTTCACTATCCTCATTATCCCTAATCCTCCTGTAAACAACAGCATCATCGGCAAACAAATGCATCGTACTGTTGCATCTGTCTGCCAGATTGTTTATGAACAGAAGGAAAAGCAGTGGTCCAAGAATGCTACCCTGAGGTACACCAGTTGTTACTTTAGCCCAGTCTGACACAGCACCATCAATTTGGACTCGCTGTTTTCTATTTGATAAGAATGATGATGTCCACGAAATTACTTGTTTATTTAAGTTAAAAGTCATCATTCTTTTAATTAGTAGTGAATGCTTCACTGTATCAAATGCTTTTGCAAAATCTAAAAATACCAAGTCAAATTCGCCCTTACTATCCAATCCAGATTGTGTGTTTTGGATGAATAGTGCTAGCTGGGTATCACATGATCTGCCTTTTCGAAAACCATGCTGGTTTTTATGAATTAATTTATGGTTTTTTAAATGCTTGATTGTATTAGAATAAATTATATGCTCGAGAGTTTTACAAACAATGGAGGTCAGAGAAATGGGTCTATAGTTCTTTGGACAATTTTTATCTCCTGTTTTACGAATTGGGCAGATATTTGCTTGCCTCCATGCCATAGGCAGTATACCACTATCAAGGGAATCTTGGAAAAGTTTACTTAAAAAGGGCTAACTTCTGTGGCCAGCTCCTTTAGCAATCTTGGCGAGATTTCATCTGGACCAGCTGATTTATTAACATCTAGATTACAAAGCAAATTTTGTAATCCAGTGGAGTTTATGATTATATCAGGCATGACATGAAATAAGGTGCCAAGTTGTGGTTCCTCATTGCCATCATTAGCATGAAAGACACTTTGGAAATAATCGTTAAGTGTGCTTGCAATAACCTGTTTGTCAGTATAGACATCACCAAGTGGTGTTATAATTGAAGTTATATTATTTTGAATTTTGTTGAGATTTTTTTTTGATGCCCCTAAGACATTATTAGTAAAGTTGAAGTGTTCTTTTTTAAGCAAGCTTTTCACAAGACATCGCTGGGAATTAAACTGCAATTTAATAGTATCATTCATTTTAATCTTCATTTTAGATTTAAATTTGTGTTGTTTACGAAGAGCGCGGCGTATGAAAGGAGTAAAAAAAGGAACAAACGACACCGATGCGCACACCAGAGAAAACGAAAAGCTCATTTTCTCATTCAAATATAAAAAGGGGAGGGGATAATAGTAGCAAGATTAAACTAGAATTTATCACAGGCAATTGTGCCCAGCATTATAATTTTTTTTGCTTCGCCCTTTTATGATCGTCATCATCTTCTAATTGGTTTGTTACTTGGTCTGAAGTCATAAAAGTGCAGAGGAAAAGAAATTCTAATGCTGGACAGAAATGCCTGTGAATTTGGCTCCCGTCATTTATGACTGGTTACCCCACTAGTAGTTAAATACTTTTACATGTATAATAGTGTTAAAATGCGCACCTTGTGCAAAATATAGTTAAAGCCAGGAACAAATTCAGGTCAAAATAAATGGTAACAGCAATGTTTTTACAATTTTATTTGATTACTAGTGGGGTAACCTGTCATAAATGACGGGAGCAAAATTCACAGGCAATTTGTGCGCATGCGTGTCGTTTTTTTATTTTTTTTACTCCTTTCATTTCAATTTCAGTCACCCCTCCCACTTTTCCCCCTCCACGTTTCTCTCTCTTCACCCCCTTCTACACTTTCCAACCTTTTCCCCTTTCCAATTTAATATCATGTGGTTCTTGGATGGGAAGGGTGCAACATATAGTTGACCTTGAGAAAAAAAAGCTGTTCATTTCTTCATTCATTTAAATTTATATAAATTCCGGACGTGCTTCAAGGTTTTTGTACAGCGTTACTCCACACACACACAGACCTGGGATATTATATATATAACTAGTGGGTAACCCGTCATAAATGACGGGAGCAAAATTCACAGGCAATTGTGCGCATGCGTGTTTGTTCCTTTTTCACTCGTTTCATTTCAATTTCAGTCACCCCTACCACTTTTTCCCCCTCTACGTTTCTCTCTCTCTCTCCCTCTCTACACTTTCCAACCTTTTCTCCTCTCCAATTTAATATCATGGGGTTCTTGGATGGGAAGGGTGCAACATATAGTTGACCTTGAGAAAAAAAAAGCTGTTCATTTCTTCATTCATTTAAATTTATATAAATTCCGGACGTGCTTCAAGGTTTTTGTACAGCGTTACTCCACACACACACAGACCTGGGATATTATATATATAATAATGTTGTTACAACATCATCCCTTTCTAAATTCGTCCCCATTTTTCACTTTGACAATATGGTCTCCTTAGTAGTAAAGTCCAATGAGAAAAGTACCTAATTGAACAAACGTCAAACATTTGAATTGGAGTTTCTTTTTTTTTATGAAATTTTTGTTTCTAAAAGTGTCTGCATTTTAAATGCAATTTTTCCGGGGCAAAGAAACTGCGACCTGATATCAATCGTGTCATATCATTATTGATAGGTTGTTTTGGTCGTTTTTTATAGTTAAAAGGCAATTCTATTTCAACTAAATGACGAGTTTGCCATATATAGAGGTTGGCGCCATCTGCCTTGCATTTGCACAAAATTTGTTCTATGAATCCCTCTTAAGATGCTACAGAGCAAAATTACATCTAAATAAATCATTAGATGGCGCGGTTTTTTTTACCTATGGCGGCAGTTTCTGTCAAAATGAATTGTCTAGACAAATTTGCCACAAAAATGTATTTTTGACAATAAATCTTTTTGACAAGATAGCTCATTAAAAAATTTGAGTCAGTGCCAAAAAGAGGGAAAGGGGGAAAAAAAGTAAAGACACTACCTGTATGGTTTAAAAAAGTCTCAAGAGGAAATTAAAAATTAAAATAAAATTTTCCCATTTATATAGGGCATATATATAAATGGGAAAATTTTAAATTTGAATTGGAAATTTAAATTTTCTCAACATAAAAAAATTAAAAACTAGAAATTAAGAAAAATCAAAGTATATGATACATGTGAACCCACATGTACAGCTGTATGCACATTTACACACATTTATGCATATGTATACACATTTATGCACATGTATACACGTTTATGCACATGTACACACATATGTATGCATGTGTACACATGTATTTGAATTTGAATTTGAAAAATTACTCTGCAAGCAGCCATAAAGGCCTCTGGCAGAGGGACAAGAGTCCAAGTGCAGCATAGAAAATGCATTGTCAAAACCAGAAAATATAAAACCCTAATGATATAAACCCAACAACAATTTCAATATTTTTAATGCTGCAAATATATGCATTGTCAAAACAAAACAAAATTATGACTCCCATAAAATACGTTTTTCCTGCACAAAATCCCCAGCAAGCGAGTTCCATTGTCGAATCGCCCTCGGGACAAATGACCAGTAATAAGAATCTGTTCGTGCAAAAATCTCTCCAACTTTGTTAGAGTGGTCACCCCTACCCAAATATAATGCCCTGCAAAGTTTACTTGAAGTAGGTTTAGGGCAAGAGCCTTCTAGCATTCGATTAAAGATATTAAGATTAAAATCTGAACGTCTTGCAAGTAAACTATCCCAACCAAGCTCTGAAAGCATTTTAGTTACACTGTCGGCATATCCATATTTACCACAAACAAACCTAGCAGCCCTGCGTTGGACCATTTCTATAGAGTGAGCTAAGTCCTCAGTGTGGGGATTCCACACGGAGCTGCAGTATTCTAGATGGGGACGTACTAATGATTGATATGCTATACATTTTACCTCCCTAGGACACCTTCTTAGAACGCGTTGACTAAACCTAAGCATCTGCATAGACTTGGAAATAATCTGTTCGACATGCAGCTTCCAAGAACGTTTAGCTGTAATCGTTACCCCCAAATATTTATAAGAATTTACGTTATTAAGTGGAATGGCCCCTATTCTATATGGAAATATTATTGGATTCGTTCCCCTAGCTACCCTCATTACACAACATTTTCCCTTATTAAGTTAAAGTTGCCATTTAGAACACCATGCCTCTATTGCTTTCAAGTCACTATCAATAATATGGCAATCATTGTCAGAGGTAACCTCACGATAAATTATTGTATCATCTGCAAATAGCTGGCAATTGCTGCTAACTTGACTGCTGAGGTCATTGATATACAAAAGAAACAGAAGTGGACCCAACACACTGCCCTGAGGAACCCCTGATGTAACCCCTATGCAGTCAAATTCAGACCCACCTGCAACAACCCTTTGTTTCCTATCACTCAAAAAAGAATGCACCCATTTATACACCTGTTCACCCAATCCATACCCACTAATTTTTGTCATTAGTTTTGAGTGAGAAACTGTGTCAAATGCCTTGCAGAGATCAAGAAAAACCAAATCTATCTGACTGCCTTTGTCTAAAATTTTCTGAAGGTCATCAACTAAAAGAATAAGCTGGGTTTCACATGAACGCCCCCTAAGAAACCCATGCTGGTTATCACACAAAAGATTGTTTTCCATAAGAAAATTCATTGAGGAGGAATATATAATATGTTCAAGGACCTTGCAAACTATCGAGGTTAAAGACACGGGTCTGTAATTAGTTACCTGAGACTTGTCTCCTGATTTAAAAATTGGACTAACATTAGCTAATTTCCACATATCTGGTACAATACCTACATCTAATGTATGTGTACACATGTATGCATGTGTATGCACATGTCCATAAGTGCACACACGTGACCGCACATGTCCGCATGTGCACACATGTATATGCAAATGTATGCATGTGTATGCACGTGTCCGCATGTGCACAAATGTGCACGCACATGTATGCACGTGCACTAATGTGCACGCATTTGTACACATGTGTACACATGTGTACACATGTGTACGCACATGCATGCAGGGTTATGCACGTGTCCGCATGGGTACGCACGTGTCTGCATGTGCACACACGTGTACGCAAGTGTCTGCATGTGCACACATGTGTACACACGTGTACACATGTGTACACACATGCACGCATGGGTATGCACGTGTCCGCGTGGGTATGCACAAGTCTGCATGTGCACGCCCATGTCTGCATGTGCATGCACGTGTATGCAAGTGTCTGCATGTGCATGCACATGTATGTATATCTACACACGTGTACACATGTATAATAAAACATGATAATAATGTTGATAACAAAAAAGGGGGACAGAATTGTTTTCACACTGCCTGGCCCACTCTTAGCAGCCCTGAACAGAATAATTATTATCTAACCCTGTAGTTGTCGCTTTTCTTTCTTTCTGTTTATATATTTATACATATATATATATATATATATATATATATATATATATATATGTGTATATATATATATATATATATGTGTATATATATATATGTGTATATATATATATATATATATATATATGTATATATATATATATATATATATATATATATATATATATATATATACACTGTGAACGGAAAAACGAACCTCTTCATATGTCATTGTTGTAACAATGTAGAGCTCTTGTTACGGGGCTCAGGTGATACTCTTTCGGCTAGAGCGGATACCGCTTTTCGCTAAGAGAGTTTGGAATATATTACCTGAGTCCTGCTGGTGCCAGGGTCGTTCACTCAGATATTTCTGGATTCGTAGCTGTGCTGAAAGAATATTTAAGACAGGCAAGACGGATGCAGGTTCGATGATATACTTAGTTTATTATGACCAACCATTAATACATAACAAATAAGAGAAGGGTTACGAGGTGTGGCGTGCTTTTGCCTCTTTTCCATTAATGAAGTAGTTGCATAGTTTTGATATCAGAGAATGGACGCAGAATATACGAAAGCATGGTCTTTTATACCCAGGACCTGTGTACACCTTTCTAGGTGTACCCATGCCCTAGGGACCATGCATCGACGGGTATCCATCCGCCGATACCGGAACCAGAATGTATCTGGTAGCTTTGGGGTCTCCAAGTGGGGAGGAAGGGACGGAAATCCGCCCCTTATGTCCCCAGAGTCCCCCAGGCTAGGGGAAGGAAAGGAAAGCAATACACAGGTTGTTACATTGTAGTATATATATATATATACACTGTGAACGGAAAAAAATATATATGGCAATAAAAACAAGCAATAAAAACATCTCTAAAAACATGCTCCAGACAACCCACCCACCTTGCAATTCACCTACCTGGAATTAACTCAACAAAAAAGCTATTTTCCAAAAGTGACATTTTATGGTCATAAATTATTTTATTTATACCTAGTTTGCACGCAATGTGACGTCATGTGCATGACATCACATGTACAAAAATAAACATTACAAATTATTAAAAAAAATTAATTAATTAATAACTAAACGGAATTTTTAAAAAAATATACCTTCACACTAAAGTAGACATGTTAGTGAACATTTAAAAAAAAGGTTTATATTTATAAACCACTTATTAAAAAAGTTTATATCCTTTTTGTGGGGGCGTTTTTTTAGCCTACGGGATTTAACATGATTGATAAAAAACAAGATTTTCAGGAAATTTTAAAAAATAGAATAAAACTTCAAAATTAAAATCTAAAAGGTTCCCATTATTCAATATACTTTAATGTGCACATAGCACTTTGAACTGTGTTAATTGGACAATTAGGGGCCATTTTAGCATAGAAATAAGAACAGTATACATTTTGTATTTTTGTAACTTTTCACTTAACATGGGCCTTATGGACTTAAGTCTAGGCGTCCCAGTTGGTGAAAATGGGAACTAATGATTTTTTTATTAACATAACCGAATTATAGCTTCTTAAATTCAGGCTTCCTCTATTATATCATAGGCTATAATCAATTTCTTCAGAGACTGAAATTCAAATGCTCCAAAAGGTCGGCATTATTTTAAAAATTTACAATTAGTATTCTGCTAGCAGCGAAATAGGCCTAAGGCAGAGGGATATAAAAGTCCATATGCAGCATTAAGCATAGTCGAGCACATATACATGCACATATATAAAAAAATAAAGATACAATTGTCAATCTCACAAAACAAAATTATCCCCATTCACCACTTTCTCAGGAAGAGAGTTCCATTTTCTTATAACTCTAGGAAAAAAGACCAATAATATGATTCTGTCCTAGCAAAAAATATCCCGAATTTTCCTAGAGTGGTCAGCCCTGCCCATGTATAGTGCTTTATGAACATCACTGGTCTGTGGTTTATTACAATCACCACGTGGAATTTTTCCAAACAATTTCAAACTTAACACATCCCTGTGATGTGCCAAACTATGCCAATGTAGCAATGACAGCATCTCAGCGACACTATCTGTAAATTTATGCCTGCCACAAACACGCATAGCTGCCTTACACTGAACCATTTCAACTGAGGGAGTGAGTGTGGCAGAGTGAGGATTCCATACACTGTAGCAATACTAAAGATATGTACACAGTATACAGTCCAAATGAGGTTCAAGTGAAAAGCTTCTAAAATTGATTTGACCAATTGTGGAATTAACAGCAATAATTTTATCTTCTATGTTTTTCTTTAGAGCTCAACAAACTTGTCCCTGAAAAATATTTCTGAAATACAAATCAAGAGCTCTATTTGTGCCTGGTACTTCCTAAAGATCAACAAAACTTTTGAAATCATCAATGACATCTAGTGAAAAGATGATACAAAAATAACAAAATTGAAAGAACTTGTGGTCAGAGAGTTAGCTATGAAAAATAGGGACATATCCCTATATCTTTCTACATTGGGTTATGTGCACCCCTGCTGCAGTATGGCCATTTTCAGAGTATTTCTTTTCAGAAAGTTTTATATGCCTTGTAAGAGCTCAATGAAAATAACTCTGAAAAAAATATTCCAAAACAAATATTCCAAACAAAAGCAATTGTGTAAATCCCTATGCTGCTGTCTGCACAGAGTCACCTTGACCAATGGTCAAGGTGAATGGTCAATGACCAATGGTAAGATTACCTGTTGCATTTCAGAGCTCTTTTCTTTCTTAGGAGTACTCTGAAATAATGTTAAAAATATTATTTTAAGGTCTTGCTGTTAAAAATATTATTTTAAGGTCTTGCTAGAGCTCAATGAAACACTCAGAAATGATAGTTTTTGGAAGTTTTTTCTTCCAGAAACTGCCGTTTCAGAGAGAAAAATGTGAGTACTCCAAAAAAAAAGCTCTGAAATACAATAGGGAATCTAGGGAAATGCAACACTGCAGCAGTCACAGTAACTATGTGCAGACAGCAGCATAGGGATTTACACAATTGCTTTTGATTTTGTCGAATTTAGGTTTATGGAATATTCTTTCAGAGTTCTTTTCAATAATGTTAACGTCTTGCTAGAGCTCAATGAAAAGAACTCTGAAAGAATATTCCATAAACCTGAATTCGACAAAATGGAATTGAGAAAATAACTTGCAGCCTATAGCATAATGAAAACTCTGAAATCAAAAGCAATTGTGTAAATCCCTATGCTGCTGTCTGTACATGGTCACCCTGACCATTGCATTGTTGCATTTCCCTAGATTCCCTTTTGTATTTCAGAGCTTTTTTTGGAGTACTCTGCAATAATGTTAAAAACATTATTTTAGAATACTCAGATTTTCCACTCTGAAACAGTAGTTTTTGGAAGAAAAAAACTTACAAAAACTAGAATTTCTGAGTATTCATTGAGCTCTAGCAAGGCCTTAAGAAAAACATGTAAAAACCATTATTTCAGAATGTTTTTTGAGATCTTGGAAAACCTTAAGTTGTATATATTCAACATAAATTTTCTAAGTGCTTGCTGGGAATAACCTCTTTAACATAAGCCTATACCTTATCTTAATAAGTCATGTTTGACATCCCTTGAACTAAGGTGGAGCCATATTGATTTATGCATTGTTTATAATTTACTCTATTGTAAGGTTCATTATTGTAATTGTGTAGGAGTTTCTTTCTGAAATCTATTGAACTTTTAATATTTACTAATGTACAGGGCCATAGATGGAATATTTTTTCCACCAAGAGCTTGTTTAAGAAGCTTGTTAGCAACGTGGACATGATTAGGTTTGCTTGCATCAATAGAGACTATTATTGTCTTAGAAACAAACACTTTTAAAAATATTTTTTATTTACATTCGCATTATTACGAAAACAACAATAACCTTCATCCATAATTTGTTGTATCCCATTTTAATAGCTCACAACCAGAGCCTATCAGAGGCAGGGGGTAAGAGGGGTGGCTGCCCCAGGCCTCACAATTTCTGGGACCTCAATATGTTAGAGAAAAAAATATAATAATCTAACAATAAAAAAGTAGCTCGCTAACTATAATAATTTTTAAGTTAACACTAGTATGTATTAACAGTTGTTTCTGGCCTTGCTTCTTCTTCTGAGACTGCTGCTGTTGGCCAGAAATCGGAGCATTGTTCTGCGCTATAACGGCATAGACTCTGTCGTCGTATGCTCCCTTTTGCTGTGGGTTTTTTACCCTTATTCTGGTTCTGCCGACCAGATTGTTGCTTGGGTTGGAAGGATTGAAGCACGCTTTGCTCCACGATCTCCCACTCTTCATCTATGATCAAAATCGATTCTACTCGATTTATGAACTGAACGAACTTTTTGGTGTCCGCGATTGGGCATGTCTTAGTGTGTTGTCGAATAAGGTGCATGGTTTTGCACAAATTCGAGACTGACTGGCTCTGGGATATTAGGACATAACAGGTAAGACATGCACAAGTAATTTCGCATATAAACTGCTGAATTTTCACTCTTTCCTTGCCTCATTCTTTTGAATTCTCCTTGAATTCGAACTGCATCATCTGGTTTTCCGAACGCGTCAACTAGCACTTGGCAACTAGCACTCGGCGAAGATCTGTCCACGTTGGTTTCTTATGGTCTCTAGAGAAACCGGCTAACCACTCCTGGTCGTAGCCTATAAATGCGGTCTTGGTGAAATACAGTCTATGTATGTCATTCCACTCTTGAATATCTGCAATGTCTTCAAAGCGTTGCAGAAACTCATGCACTGACATGATGCCTTCGAAACGTTGAAGCATTTCGAGTGGATGGCGACCATGGTATCTTTTCGCTAATTATTGGCATGATGGCGCATCAGCATTGTCCTCTAATGTGATGGCTCTAATGTTCATGCTTGACTGCTCTGGGTGTGGCGTGTCCTTCGCTCTTGGGTGCACGCCCCTCGAAATTCACTTTGAATATCATAAACGGATGCAAACTCACTCGTTTGGGTTGTGTCTGATTTGCTGGTGAATCTAAACATGTTGAGCATGGACTCCTTCTGCTTCTTTGTCTGTAGGCTGGCCAGGTACTTGCGAGGACTTGCCACTTCATCTGAGTTGTCAGCTTTAGGACCTTTTCGGGCGTCACTCTTGGTGTCCTCCTTGCAGATCTTGGTGCAGTTGAAGCTCCTCCAGTAGCTTCCTCTTCCTCATTGGTGTCCTTAGTGGCACTTTACCCTGCACCTCCACCATTTTGTGATGTGGCTGGCCCTTTGACACCACTGTTTCGACTCTGAACCGGTTGGGCCGTGACTCTGTTGGTGGGCCAGCCAGGGATGATTTTACCACTCGTGACATTCTGAACTTAATAGTCCTTCTTTGGTAGTCGACCGGTTCAACCGCTCTGTTGTAAGGCCCACAAAAAGACTTATTCCCAGGGATTTTTGTTACAGGGCATGACGATACCGATGTCACTGTTTCTATCTGTTAGAGTCACTCAGAGGTTCCAAGCAGAGGGACTCAGAAAGTTTCTGAGTACCCCTGTCGGAAATCCCGTTGGTTGAGTCCTATAACTCAATGTCTTCGTTACGCAAAAACTCACACTTTTGTTGAGGTAGATAAAAATATACTTCTGTTTAATTGATTATCTTTGCTTCATTGCATATCACTCATTACATAATAGAAAAGAATCTCTTCTTAAGTCAGATTTGACTGTTCTCGAGATCTCTCCAATTTTTACTGCTCTCACACATAAGTTCCACGGCACACTTGTTCGGTCTCCTGGGAGGGGCGACTGTCACCCTAGGGCTCAATGATTGACCAACTGGGCCAATCACTGCCCTGGGCTGGGGATACTACCTTATAAGGAAAGGTATTTTTGGGACTCTTTTCCCAATTCACACGGTCTGACTGGGTTCCACGAATTCACACAGAAATTGGGCCACCCTAGTCTGGACATCTGTGCACCAAGGGGTGCCATACTGTCAGAAAGGAATTTCGACAAGGTGTTCCACAACTCTGTGAATACAGTGTGTCACACTTGTGATCATCCTTCTGTGCAGTCTTCACAGAAGAATGGTGACCATCTCTCCTGGTCGACGCTGATGTACATCTTCCTTTGTTGTTCCCAATTGAAGATGTTGTAGCTCCTCCAGGATCTGTATGTCTCCTTGCCTTGTGGTGTCTACGGCTTGCCTAGAGAAGGATTAGTTTCCAGACAAATAGACAATGCAGTTTCTCATTGTAATGTTTTATTCATCCTTGCTCAGAAATATCAAGAGTACAAGAATGAATTAGTTGATTAAAGGTGCATCCTCATGCCCAAGATGTGGTACGGATATAGAAATCTTCGTAATACAAAAGTTGAGCAATTAAGGACAATGAACAAAGAGGAGCATGGTCATTTTAGACTTTGGACCCGTGTACACCTACGAGGTGTAACCAGGTCCAAGTGACCATGGTCCTGAGAGTGTCAATCTGCCACTTTAATTTGAGTCAGAGAGGGTGGGAGGGACAAGCAGGAGTTGTTTACCCCAGGCTATGGTTTTGGCGGGATCGCAAGTTACTGGGTGTTACATACCCCCAACTTTGCTTGGAGTACATCCTCGTACTCCAGCCACGCACTCCAGCCAAAAGTGGAGGGGTCAAGTTACACAAGCAGGCAAAATGGGTGGCCGTGAACGTACCTTGTACAGAGGTAGATTAAAAAGAGGGCACTGGTACAAAAGTGCCAGTGTCCCCCAATGTATAAAAGGTTGAAAACATAAATGATTAAAATTTAAACACGCCAATGTGGCAAGTACCTATTAAAAATGAGATACATACAACAAGTGGAATGATCATGCGTTTACAATCGTGTTTTTGTTTTTTTTTATCATTTTTTCAAAATTCACCACCTGGATGGGCAGTGACCACATGAGTACATGTGGATTTTTAACTTACACCCACGTTGGGTGACCGCATGCACACGTGCATGCTGAGATGTATCCGTGAAGTGCCTGTAGGGGGTCTGACGGTGGTTGAAGAAGTTGGCCCGCAGCCAGGGGTTGTTGTTTGTTTGTCCTTCACAGGGCTCTGTTGAACACGTTTATTATTTAAATGCATTTAAATAATAAACGTATTCTACAGAGCCCTGTGAAGGGCAAACAAACAAATATGTCGAATTCAATTTATTCAGTTAATAATCTGAAAATATTGAGTTAATACTTAAATATAATATATAAGCTATTGACAAAATATTGATTCAGTATTTCAATTTAAAATATTAATAATTAAGTCAGTTTTTATTTGGTTCATGTCCTTAACTGGATTCAGTATAATTCACCTAAACATATTTAATTTGAATTCATTTAACTCATGCGTGTACAAGGTATAACTCTCATGCTAGATGAACTTCAGTGGGAATTCACCAGTGACCTCGATTCTTGCGGTAGGCTTACTGCCATTCTACTTTTATTTTCTAGTCTGCAGTGATTTCACACAGAGAAATAAGCTAACAGAGAAGGTCAAGGGACCAACATAATTGAAGCATACATGCCGCTTTTAGGTTAATCCATAATTATACAAAACATCATCGTCATGGAACGTACCATCACGTCATCATCAGCCAGGCTTGGTTGCGCCCCCCCCCGCCACTTAAAACTTTGCACCCCCTTACCTTCCTCTCCACATAGCCCTCCTACTTGGTGGGGGTACTATTTTGATGAACAGCGGAACAGGTCTGAACAACAGTAGGAACAGTCGGAAGATTAGGAAAAGTTAGGAAAGGAAGCTTGTTGCAAGGTTTTGGGGCGCAGCCCCCCATTTTTCTTAAAAAATTATTAAAACAAATTTATCCATTGTTCTGACCGTTCTTTCCGTTAAACAAATAAGGGAACAATCGAACAATGGACTAATTTGATTTAATAATTCTTTAAAAACTGGAGGCTGCACCCCCAACCACCCTGCAACAAGCTTAATTTAACTAAACCTAACCTTCCGACTGTTCATACTATTTTTCCGACTATTCCTACCGTTGTTCTGACCGTTC
Source organism: Brachycybe producta (assembly GCA_036925085.1). NCBI lineage: Eukaryota > Metazoa > Arthropoda > Diplopoda > Playtdesmida > Andrognathidae > Brachycybe > Brachycybe producta. The sequence goes on along the minus strand of JAUPFP010000010.1, from coordinate 4,664,516 downwards.
CTCTGCCGTGCCCATTGATCTCTGTGAACATTTACTGGTGCAAGTATGTAGTTTTTAAAAGTAAATATTAAATGAAAGTCGATTTATTTTCGAAATTAACTGAATAAATTAAGCGAGCGATTCGGAATCACTCAATTTATTGAATTATTTTTGAAAATACATAACTTTCATTTCGTTTTTTTGCGCCCCCAAACCTCTGGCGCCCCCCGCAGTTGCCGGTCTTGCGGTTGCCTAGCTACGCCCCTGGTCATCATCACCAAATGTACCGTCAATGTTAACATTTCGTCGGCCATGTCCTACTGAAGTGAATGGCTGTCACGGTGGCGGTCACACGTTCACACTTTCAGAATTGACCTTCAACATCACAGACCATCACGTAAAAACATTCTTTTCAAGAATGTCCATTATCCTGTTACGTTGCTGTTTTGTGACGTTGCCATTAAAGGTGAACAATGCCATATAAAATACATTGTATAATGTTTCGTAATGTGAAGAACAACATAAAAGGCTTGATTTAGATATGAAGGCACTTTGGCATGACACCATTTTGGAAAATGGCTGACTTTCGTTGTTTATTAATAACTTAAGGACTACACATCTAATTAATGTGTGGATTGTCACATACATTATTTCATGTCATATGTACATAAAACATCCACAATTTTAGATATATTGACTTTTTTGGAGAACTTCATTGAAAAATTGTGTATTTTGCTTTATATTTTCTTAAGCAGCACAGATGCATGGTTTTAACATTACATGTAACTTCAAGACACATTAATTGTGAACATTTTATTATACATTGGCCAATTATTTACTGAGTTACTACATTTGTAGTTACTCTGTCATGCATCTGTAGTACTTAAGAATTTTTTCCATAAAGTTCTCCAAAAAGTTATCGTATCTAAGAAAAATTACGTTTTTTTTAAATTTACGCTTTACGTTGCTTTAGTATGACATGAAATATGTGCATTTTCCTGTTATACATATTTAGAGACAATATGCACATCAATTGAACTTGTAGTGAAGTACTCCCAAAATATTAAAATAGAACGAAAGTCAGCCATTTTTCAAAATGGCGTCATGCTAAAGTGCCTTCATATCTGAAATCAAGTTTTATACATTGTTCTACATATATGCCCAGTTTTTTGCTTTTATCACAATGCGCACAATGCGCCCTTTTTTATTAAGCTACTATATAGGCTACAGGCAGGGGAGTACAATGTAACAAAGAAAAGGAAGGCGAATTGGGATCGCTTCATTTAGAAAACACCTATAAGGATGGACTCGCCCATTTGGTCTATGGGCGTGCTGGAATAAGCATTGGGAAATTACCTATTCCCCAGAATAAATTTCTGGTTGCACTCCTGCTGACGCGACGGTATGTGCCGTGACGGTGATGACGTAGACGTTCCGTATAATGTGAATCGACCTTTATTGATAAAGCATAATGTATGTATAAATTTTTTTTTGATTGAGTAGTCTTTAAAGCATCGCAGAAAACTATAGCTAGATGTCTAAAAGCATAGAAGTTTGTTCTAAGTTGGTTACATGTCTCCACTGACAGGTCTTTAAGACTTAGTCCACATGGGTAAACCACGATGATGTTCTACAGACACTGTAAACATGCCGTTGTAACATGGTACAATTTATTCCTTAAGAGGCTACATTACAAAATTGCTTTGAAAAACCTCAGCAATGAGTGCTAGCATTGTTTTTCTATTGAGCCCAATATACCCAATGTTAATTTTTAAAATACACAGTCGCGGCAATATGTTTATTTTTCATATTTAAAGTTGTCCAATATTAAGTTTTCAAAGTGCAATGCGCACGTTAAATATATGCCGATCGAGTGATAGAATGACAAAAAATTGGTAAGTGCGGTTATATTTTTTAAAAACTATTTCAAAATGGCGAATTTCGAACTCTTATCGTACTCCATTGAGTACGACTAAATAAGAAAAAGAAAAACATCCATTAAAATTCTCGTAAAATACGTAAAAATAATTTTTAAAAGGAAAATAATGAGCACGTGCGCCAATGTGTTGGCTCCACGTTGCTTTAATTGTGGTTTTTAAAAATTTAATTTTTAGATATTTTACAAGCATTTTAATGGATGTTTTATTGCTTACAAGCGCAATAGAGTTTAACATAAGAGTTGGAAATTCGCGATTTTGAAATAGTTTTTAAAAATATAACCACACTTATATATGGGGCACATTGCACTTTGAAAACATAATATAGGACAACTTTAAATAGGAAAAATAAACATATTGCCGCGACTATGCGTATTTTAAAAATTAACATTTTTTCTTTTAACATTGGGTCTATGGACTGAATAGCACTGAAAGGTCTGTTTAAGTAGGTGTATATGCTCGTATAGGGGGCCTATAGATTTTTATCAGACTTTTTTTTTTTTTGGAACAAGTAACATTTCGTTGAATCTTTCCTAACTTGATGTCCCGTATTCAGCAAGAAAGGTGTGTTTCAGTATGCCACAGATGAGCCTATAATCCATATTATATCTTCAAACACATCTCTTTATCTCTTGATAATATTAGAAGACCGCCCTCCATTGCATTCACAACCATCATTATTATACTACTGGAATGAAAAACAAAACTAAAACATATGCAGATAAAGATCCGTTATGAGCATAACATGAAATGAAATGGCACCTATTCTACAACATACATTTACAAATGCAATTTTCACAGCCGCAATAAAAATGCTAACCACATTACATCTACCATTTATATTCAGATTATTTTCCTACCAATTTTTGAGCATTTCAAATAAAAAATAAGCTCCTCCCGAGTAACATAACAATTGAAAGCAGAAATGTTAACAAACCCATTTTTTTTGGCTTCTAATGCAAGAAGAGAAGGAAAAACCTATACGTGCTTATATTAACCAAGGTGAAACTTACGTCTTTCTATATTGATTTGTAGATATAACTGAGCTCTGATCTAAGTAATCTTTTTTTTTTGTAAAGACAATTAAAAAAAAGGCCTATTGCGTATTATAACATACATTTTACGAGTTGGCAATTGAAAAGAAACAAAGAATTTATTCAGTCATCTAAGCTTATTGTATGAATTTCTTTTAAAGAAACCATTACCTTCAGAAATTTCTAGTTAAAATATTGCCAAGAATTATTCAACAATTACCAAAAAACGATTTTTAAAATTTAAAATAAGTGATTAATATATTTTAAAAATTAAAAATCAGGTGACTTCATGTAAATGAACTTTATCAGATAGATGCGCCACCAAACAACAGTGTAACACCCAGTAACTCATGATCCCGCCAAAACCATAGCCTGGGGGGTAAACAACTCCTGCTTGTCCCTCCCTCCCTCTCTCTGACTCATACTTAAGTAGCGGATTGATACTCTTAGGACCATGGTCGCTTGGACCTGGTTACACCTCGTAGGTGTACACAGGTCCAAGGTATAAAAAGACAATATTCCTCTTTGTTCTTCGTTCACTCTTTTGCCCTGTCTTTGTACTACGTAGATTACTATATCCATATCACATAATGGGCCCGTGGATGCACCTTTAATTAATAACTATTCTCTCTTGTAATGTTACTGTTTCTATACAAGAGTGAATAAAATGTTTATAATATGAAACTGCGTTGTCTACTGTCTGGAAACTAACCCTTCTCTAGGCAAGTCGGCAAGGCAAGGAGTCATCGAGATCCTGAGGAGCAAAAACATCTTCCGACCAAGAAGGAAGATGCACATCAATGGCAACCAGAAGAGATGGTCAACATCCTTCTGTGCAGATTACACCCCTGCACAGTAGGATGATCACAATCCATCACTATCCGATTACTTCTATGGCTCAAATCTTCTCCGTGTGGTCACCGCGTGAAGAGACGAGCTATAGAAAACGAATATAATGAATTGGTAAATATTCATGAGGTTGCCATAAAGCTCACAACACACATTGGCAACAACCCCCCCCCCCCCAGAGTCTACTCCTATACTCGAATTCTGAAGTGTTGTCACCAGCTCACATTACTATCATTTCAAAGTACCATGGATTGAGTTGAATATAAATAGGGAATACATGTATTTGATTAAGGAATTCTGGAAATGTGAGGTGACAACCTTTGCCACAAAAATGGGAGAGGGAGACTTTCGTTTTTGAAAATTTAAATTTTATGGTTTTATTGACTTAAATTTTAAACTTAAAAAATCGTTTTGGCAATCTTTGGATAAGTGTTGACAACATTTTGAAAATAAATTTCTGGCGGTAATGGTCGCTTTAATTTGAACAGACGACAACGTGACAAATGAACGTTTACTATATGGTGTTACTAAAACTGCAAGAAATTGTCTCACAATCGCTTAATGAAGATGCAGTAAAGCACAAAAGGCAATACAATGTATTGTTCATTAAGAGGTAGCTTTATATAAATTTTGAAAAATTGTTTCCATTTTTAAATTAAGGTTCAAACTAACGTTCTTTTTTAATTCCATGTTAAATCCCATAGGCCCAAAAACAGTCCTACAAACATTTGAAGAACTCAGGTTAAAAACGACTTAGAGCTTTTGTCTGTATGTATGTGTATAATGCTGTACAAACAAAGACAAAAACTTCTAAGCATGTCAGAATTTAGTTACAGTTATAATTACAATTAGTACTCTGCTAGCAGCCAAATAGGCCTATGGCAGAGGGACATAAAAGTCCATATGCAGCATTAAGCATTGTCAAGCACATATACATGCACATATATAAAAACAAAATGAATATACAAATGTCAATCCCACAAAACAAAATTATCCCCATTCACCACTGCATCAGGAAGATAGTTCCATTGTCTTATAACTCTAGGGGAAAAAGACCAATAATATGAATCTGTTCTAGCAAAAATCTCCCTAATTTTATAAAGTGGTTAGCCCTGCCCATGTAGTGCTTTATGAAAATCACTGGACTGTGGTTTAGGACAGTCACCACGTGTAATTTTTCCAAACAATTTCAAACTTAACTCAGCCCTGCAATGTGACAAACTATGCCTTTGTAGCACTGACAGCATCTCAGTGACACTATCTGTAAATTTGTGCCTGCCACAAACAAACCTAGCTGCCTTATGCTGAACCATTTCAACTGAATGAGTGTGTGTGACAGAGTGAGGATTCCATAAACTGCAGCAATACTCAAATGAGGCCAAACCAATGCTTGATAGGCAATAGTTTTAACTTGTGCTGGGCTGGTGCCCAATGTCTTTTGACGAAAATGAAGCATTTGTAGAGCTTTCCCAGTAACATCATCAATGTGTTTTTTTCCAAGAAATTTTATCTGTCATTGTAACCCCGAAGTACTTATAACACTTGACACTCCGAAGAATAGTGTCATTCATACTATAATTGAACACAATTGGATTTCTACCCCAGTTAGTCTCATAACACTACACCTCCCCTTATTCAACTGAAGTTGCTATGTATTACACCATCCCTCAATTGCCTTCAAGTCTAGACCTAATGTTTCACAGTCTTGGATACCATCAACCTCTTTGTAAATTAGAGTATCATCAGCAAATAGTCTACAGTTGCTGCCAACTGTGCTGCTGAGGTCATTAATAAGCATCAGGAACAAAAGAGGACCCTGCACACTACCCTGAGGTACACCAGATTTAACAGCCAACCACTCTTAGTGAGACCCTTTTACAACTACCCTTTGTTTCCTATCACTTAAAAAAGAAGTTACCCATTTGGTTACTTGCCCCCAACCCATATGCTGCAACTTTTGCCAGAAATTTTGAATGTGAAACAGTGTAAAATGCTTTACAAAAGTCAAGAAACACCATGTCAACCTGTTTGCAATTGTCTAAACTTTTCAGGAGGTCATCCACTACCAGGATAAGTTGAGTCTCACAAGAGCACCCTCTCAGAAAACCATGTTGGTTATCAGAAATGAGATTGTGAGATTTGAGAAACATAATGCAGCCAGAGCATATGATATGCTCAAGAATTTTACAAACTACTGAAGTTAGAGATACAGGCCTATAGTTTGCAGCTTCGGACGTATTACCTGACTTAAATATTGGTGTAACAATTGCTAATTTCCACATACTTGGAATAACCCCTTGATCCAAAGACTGCTGATAAACTAGCTGAAGAAATGGTCCGACTTCCCTAGCTAATTTTATAAGAACTACTGCATGAATTCCATCTGGCCCCCACTTTTATTTTTATTATGGGTCAATAGTTGCTTGGTAATCGCTCAGTATTAACAATAATATCCCCCAAAGAATGCATTGTCCTAGACTCAAAAGCATTAGGTGTAGTATTTTCATCTGTTGTAAAACACTCTTGTACAGCTTTATATCTTCTTGCAGCCATTTACTGAGTTTTTTAGTTTTAAAATCTGTATGGGCCAATGCCAGTTCTTTTTTAGCATTTGCACAAGCAATAAGCAAACCATTTGCATTCAATAAACTTGAATTGCCTCTGTATCTATTTCTCCATAATTGCTGCTTACGAAGAGCCCTTTTAACACATGGTGTATACCATGCTGGTGTTGAGGCATCCCGGACTCTTTAATGGAACAAACTGCGAGACCCCTCCCATCAGTAATGAGTGAAAAATTGGCCAATTTTCATCAATATCATGCTAATTAAAATTTGAGAAAAAAAAGCTGTTCATTTCTTCATTTATTTAAATTTATATAAATTCCGACATGCTTCAAGGTTTTTGTACAGTGTTACTCCACACACACAGACAGACCTGGGATATTATATTTATAACTAGTGAGGTAACCATCGTAAATGACGGGAGCAAAATTCACAGGCAATTGTGCACATGCACGTCGTTTTTTCCTTTTTTTACTCCTTTCATTTCAATTTCAGTCACCCCTCCCACTTTTCTTTTTCTCTCCCCTTCTACACTTTCCAACCTTTTCCCCTCACCCCCTCCCACTTTTCTCTCTCTCTCCCCTTCTACACTTTCCAACCTTTTCCCCTCACCCCTCCCACTTTTCTCTCTCTCCCCCTTCTACACTTTCCAAAGGAAGAGTTCAACATATTGTTGACCTTGAGAAAAAAAACGGTTCATTTATTCAAATTTATATAAATTCCGACGTGCTTCAAGGGTTTTGTACAGTTGTTACTACACACACATACTCATACATACGCAGACCTGGGATATTATATATGTAATATAATAATATAATATAGTTAAATCCCATAGGATCAAAAAACCACCCCACAAACATTTGAAGAACTTTGGTTAAAAACGACTTAGAAGAATAATTTGAAAAACACATTTTTAGTTAAATTTTTGGGAATAGTTTGTCAATCTTTAATACTACTGTACTAATCGGGATATAGATCTAGACATTTGCCCTATAGCACTAGCACTAAAGCCATTTGCCCTAAAACCATTTGCCCTGAAGATGCATTTGCCCTAATGTAACATTTGCTCTAAACCCATTTGCCCATTTGCCCCGAAGTACTTCAAAATCGTTCGTTTTTTTAACCCCAGGTTAAATCCCATTGGACCAGAACACCATCCCACAAACATTTGAAGAACTCTAGTTAAAATCAATTTAGAACAATAACAAAACAAGGTAGCACAAGCTTTCATGTATTGGCTTCATGATGTTTCATTTTTTATAAGTTTTGGATAGGTTCTTCTATTTTTTTAATAAAGTTTAAAATCTTCGTTTTTTCACTCCAAGTTAGTCCCATAGGACCAAAACACCATCCCACAAACATTTGAAGAACTCTTGTTGAAAATGACTTAAGCCACTATTACACTAGCAACTTTTAAAGCAATAAAATGTGCAATGTGACATGCAACTTCAATGTTTATAGTGTTGCAAATATAAATACGGCCCACCCGCCAATAGGCTTTAGGCCACTTATACCAGTTAGTGTATGACAGTCTTAACAAGAAGGGTCTTTGCCACAAAGATAGACAAGAACCTAGAGGCCCCTACCCCTCCCCGATACCACAAAAACATAGTACTTTTAGATTAGCAGCTAGGGTTTATGCACTAGATTGTGATTAACAGGTCTGTGTTATCAGAGTTCTAATGTTCAGTTCGGGTGATTTAGTCGTCATTGTAAGGGAAAAGCTGAAAGGGTGGTGGCCACTATTATCTTACTGGGAGTTATGACTGTCACTGGCAGAGCTGTTGTCGGTAGTAGCATCATCATAAGAAACACTGTATCGGAAGACCGCATCATTGGCAAAATCATGGATTGCCATCAAGTGTTCAGCTTGAAAGAGGACAGCTGGGTGGATTGGCCAACTAAGACCAGTTCTAGATGACAAGATGGTTCTAGACCACAAGATGAGTCGGTCACGTGCTACAGTGCAAGTGGGAAGCATACAATGGAAGAGGATGTGCTGTAGAGTGTCCTCCTCACCAAGCTCGCATGGGCAACAGCCGTCTGTAATAGAGAACCAAAAACATTGGAGGTAGTGATTGAACAGACCATGCCATCATCAACAAAACTATTTTCCCTGAGAAGATGTGGTGAGAATGGTCCAGCTGTGGAAGCAGCTCATGGACTTGGCGGCCAGTATTAGAAAAGTTCCACAGAGACTGCCACTCACGCTGTTCTTTAGCTCGAACTGTTGCCTGGAAGCTCGATATTGCACGACTGTGGGCTGCCACTGTAAGTGATGTAGTCCACAGCTTGGCAAGTTGGTCGGCACACTCGTTCCAAGTGTGGGCAGTGTGGGCTTTAATCCAGGACAAGCGTATCTGCCTGCAATAACTCCCAAAGCGACGTATATAGGCATTTGCATGGTATGAATCAGCATGTGTGTTGGATCCTAATGACACCACAGGGTATTCTTGTTGGAGTGCGGGTTGCATAGTATTCTTGATGGTCAAAGGGGTGTCCAGCAGCTCAGAGAATGCTTGGCGATGTTTCCAAAGTATGTGATGGCCATGTGCAAGGATGAACACAGATGTGCAGCCAAAATACACCTGAAGTGCCCTTGTCGGTGCTGTATAAAAGGCATTGGTTATTTCCAAAAGAAAGGGCCTCTGGGTAGCATCCAGAAGACAGGTGAGTGTGCCAGTAGAAGCTCTATTACCCCAGACTTCCACACTGTAAAGCAGCATGGGGAGAAGTGCTTGCCTATACACCTATTGCAACACTGCCAGACTCATTCCCCATTCATGGCCACAAATGGCAAACAGGCAAGCAGCCATACTCCACACTCTCCCTTGAAGGTATTGGACATGAAGAGACCAGTCAAAATGTGGGTCGATCATCCCTCCAAGGTACAGCATTGAAGCAGATGGTTTCATTACTTTCTCTTCATGTGAAGGTAAGGTTGCCTAACCAATCTACATGCAGAATGGAAAAGAACAACAGTTTTGTCCACTGCATAAGACAGCTTCATGAGGGCGGCCCATTCTGCACAACATGACCAAAAGACCTGGAATTGTCATGACCCAGTTTTGCTTCAAGCAAAACTAAAACTCCTGTGTCATCTGCTAGGCACCTGTTTGGCTACTAGGTAGATGACAAAATGGCCAGCAAGGGTCACTGTCCTCCCCAGGTGGATCAGCCTGGGGGTGGTATATAATGGTGGCAGCCATTATTACCTGGACAGTGGAGTTTAACCCTTGATGCTGTGTGCATGTGAATTGTTTGTGCTCCATCAAATTCATCAGGTGGCAAGATGGCCACCATTACATCAATCTTCTTTTCATGTGTGGGTATTCCCCACCGACTCTCCTGGCTTAATTAGCCAGGAGATTCATCTTATCTCCATATCCGTGTCTTATTATTTTATAATAAGTGGGGACGTTACCGTGAGGAGGGTGGGGTTTCCGGTGTGGGGAAACACCGTCATTCACCACCATCCTGTCCGTCATGTTTTCCGGCATGTCGGCCGGTTCTTCGCGCGCGGTTCCACGGTAGGTTTTATTGGGAATCTATCGTGGATTCTCTGTCTTGTCCGGCGGCCTTTCATCCGTCTTGCGGCATGGGAGTTGACCTCCGACGAGCATTACCTGTGGGCACGGACGGGTGCAAGAGGAGGGCTGGTCAGCGCTTTGACCCATCCCAAAGAGGTCAAGTGGCGGTAAGTTGTTCAAATTTACCGGGGTTATTGTAGTGGCCAAATCGGGTCATTACAGCTTCTAGACTTTGTACTGATTCTCCACACATCACACCAAGTGAATCATCTGCAAAAGCCTGAACATGATCCTGGCAGGAGATGACACCCTTGACTTTTGTCAGCCATAATTCTATCAGCACCAGCCACAACACTGGGCTCATGCAAGAACCCTGAGGGGAATCAGTTGTTGCCTGATGTTGTATTGTCCCAGATTGCACCGAATGGCCAGCTATAAAATATGAAATAAGGCGGAAGAGGTTCCCTGGACTTTGCACTGCATGCAATCCATCAAGTATAGCAGGGTGCCAGCCACAGTTGAATGCATTGTAGATTTCCAATGCAACAGCAAAAGCATAATCACCTCTGGCCAATGTCTGTTTTGTCCATCGCACATAGCTGTCAATAGCAGCCACTGAACTTTGCCCCTGATGAAAACCAAACTGTTCAGGCTATAGATGGCTGTGTTTCTCTAAAAAGTAGTTAAGTTGGCAAGCCACAAGCTTGTCTAAAACTTTTCCCAGAACAGGTAGGAGGCAATGTAGGGCGAACTCGATTCCCACTCTTTTTAGGTAGCCATACCACTTGTGACAGTTTCTACACACCAGGGAACACACCTTTTTTGTAGCACTTATTTAATATCTGGAACCACTCTTCTCCAGCTGCCAAAAGGACATGGTGAAGTCCAGCAGGTGAGAAGCCATCCCATCCTGGGGCTTTGTCAACAGCAAAGTCCAGGATAGCATCACGCAGTTCTTTTGATGAGAAGAGAATGTCAGGAGCATTTTCTGTGCATGGTTTAGCCCTAGATCGAATTTCTTTTTGTTTGTGTGTCATTCTCGGGGTTATCCTGGGGAAAATATTCATTGAGCAGAGCCAAAGATGTTTCATCGGCATCCTCCGTCCATGTGCCATCCTCCAGCTTAATCGAAGTAGGAGCGGACAGGCTTTTACGTTTCCTGGCCAATATTTTGTAAGGAATTCCAAAGGGAGATGTTGCTTTTACCTGCCCACAATAGGTCTTCCAAGATGATAGTTTTGTAGTTTGAAGTTCCTCCGCTTGAGACGAAAAGATTTCAGGAGATTCAGGGACTTTCAGGACTTGCGGACCTTCCATTGAAGGTCATGTTGAAGGTCAGAATTCCACCATACACATGATTGTTTAGGGGCAGCTGGCATGTATGGCATAGAGGCATGAAAAGAAATTATATTGCTGGGCACAATTGCCAGTGAATTTGGCCCCACTAGTTTTATAAATAATTTCATAAATATAAAATTTTAAATTATAAATTCAAATCATCAAAAACTTTTTAGGTGTATTTTAGCTGTTTTCAGTGATAATAGCTAAAATACAAAAACAAAATGTACTGTCAATTTGGGATTGGGGCCCGGACCTATAAACCCTGTTATTGCATATAATACTTAATGCGATTACTGACAAAAAGATGTTATGCAACAAAATCACGAAAAATAAAATTGAATAGTGATTTGTAAAAAAAAAATCAAGACCCGGGCCGTGTGGATTGCATGGGCCCCAGGAATTTGTCCCAGCTTCCCCCTGCCTCGTCGGTCTGTTCATGTTTACAATATATGCATGAAAAAATTGAATAATCGCTTCTTAATATGGAGATATAGACATTTGCCTTAAAGATACTTGCCCTAAAGCCATTTGCCCTAAATCCACGTACCTAAAACCATTTGTCCTAAAGGGACATTTGCCATGTTAAATAGGTTCTGCATGCCGTAGGCTCGCAAAAAATGCCAAATGACATAAATTTACACTGCTGATTAGGGCAAATGTCCTTTTAGAGCAAGTGGTTTTAGGGCAAATGTCCTTTTAGGAGAAATGTCACTTTAGGGAAAATGATTTTAGGGCAATTGTCTTTAGAGCAAATGATTTAGGGCAAGTGTCTATAGGGCAAGTGTCCTTTTAGGCCAAATGGCTTTGGGGCAAGTGTTTATATGGCAAAGTCCCACACCCGCTTTCAATCTCTTCTTCATTTGAATGTAAAGTCTGTAAGTATGACTTAGTTAACTTGTAATAGACTATTATTTGATTCACATTCAATCATAAAATGGTATATTGGCAAAACACTTAGTAATAACATTGTTCAGAAGAAAAGAAAAATAACAAGAGAACATCCCCTCACAAACGTTCTATAAAAGTAAAAAGAAGCCAAAGATATATAGTCTTTTAAGTTTGAAAAATGACACTAAGTTCTTTTGACAAAGTGGCACATGTTTCAAAAAGTCCAAACAATGACTGCTTTCATTTGGGTGTATCCCTTTGTACATTGGTAAAAAAAAAAGAAATAATACATCAAAAAATAAAATGTGGATGAAACTTTCAACGAGATTACTATTTGGAAAAAGAGGAGAAAAGGTTTGGTTTGATTTTTTCTTTCGCCGCCACGGTTAACTTGGTCTTCATCAAGATTAATGTCAAACTTTGAGTAGCTATTGCTCGTCCACACACACCATCTCATCACAAAATAAAACATAAGAAAGGAAGTGACACTATTTCTTTCTTCTGTATCTCCATCGTTCTATCCAGTCTTCTCTAAACTACCAACTACCATATACCATTCAAGTCTTTTAAGAAACTTAACTCATTTTTTTTCTTTCTATCGCAATTTTTTTCTTCATTAAAATGCTTAAGCTATTCATTTTAACATTTTATTTGTCATACTGATAATTAAAACGTTGCACACTTCTTAAAGGTGTAAAAGCAACTCATACCAGAACTTCTCATATCGTACAACTCATACCAAAGACAACTGATACTAAGGACCATGGACAGTTTTCCAAAAGCCATTTGCTCTAAAAAAACGTTTGCTCTAATAATATTTGCCCTAAAAGTACATTTGCCCTAAAGGAACATTTGCCTTAAAAGTTAAAACCAATTGCCCTAAATGGACATCTGTCCTAAAATCATTTGCTAAATCCATTTATTTATCTTGGGCAGTTGTATTTTGGACAAACAAATTTGGACAGGTGATTTTGACCCTTAAATCAGTAGCTCGTTTCTTCTTTTGATTGTGTGGTAGCCACACCATGAAGATTGGAGGTACCAAAGTAGGTGGATGGTGATGGATTGTAGACGTCCTCCTGAGTAAGGGTGAAATCTCTCTGAAGGATGGTTACCATCCACTTCCGATTGCCGTGTTCTTCTTCTTCTTTGAAAACTCGCTCCGTAAGAGATCCGTATATGTCTTCTTGCCCTATGGTGTCTCGGGCTTGTTCAGAAAAAGGTTAGTTTCCGGACATAAAGACAATGCAGTTTCGTATAAACACTTTATTCATTCTTGTACAGAAACATTAACATTACAATTATGAACGTTGAGAATTAATGGTGCGTCCATGTGCACATGATGTAATACGGATAGAATCGACGTAGTACAAAATTTGAATGAAAGAGTGGATGAGGAAAAAAAAGAACGTGGTCTTTTTATACCTTGGACCTGTGTACCCCTATGATGTCTAACCAGGTCCAAGTGAACATGGTCCTAAAGGCATCAATCCACCAATAAAGTTTAAATATAGAAGGAGTGAGGGACAGAGATGAGTCTCGCACCCCCCCTAGGCTAGCATTCCAGGAGGATCATGACTCACTAGGTGTTACATTCCATTTAGTGATGACTGTAGGGTTTAAGTGCAAATATTTTTTTAAGGCAAATGTCCCTTTAGGACAGGTGTATTTAAGGCAAGTATCCTTTTAGGGCCAAAAAATATAAGGGCAAATATCCCTTTAGGACAGGTGTATTTAACACAAGTATTCTTTTAGGGCTAAAAAATACTTGGGCAAATGGATTTAGGACAATCATTCTTTTAGGGAAATTAGATTTAGTATATCTTTAAGGCAAATCTCGATATCCCCCTCCACAATGAACTCAATCCAATCACACCTCAATGTCCACACATATTATACCAGGACTTTTCAATTGTCATACCATACAACTCATATAACATGGACATCCCATACCATAGAAGTTTTCCGAATTCATATAAATATTTGGGATTAAAGTTTACCATTAAACTAACATGGAAGGTTCGTATCATACTGTATAAAACATATTTCATTAACTATGCAATTTTTAAGGTTTAGTCAGCAGATTTTAAACGAATACCCCGGTGATGTAATATGTATAGCTTACAAATCATTGGTGCCTACCCATTTACCCCCCTACCCCCCCCCCCCCCCCGGGCTGTCAAGTTCTCCAGGGTCTCATTTGGGTGACATCATTCCTCCATGATGCCATCTGGAGGAAGACCTGCAAACTAAAAACACATCCCCACTTTTGCTATATCTCCATAGCAAAGAGAGAGGCCTGAACTGGACACTTAATGGTGGCTCCACCATTTGCTAACAAAGCAAATGGGGAGGCACCACTGGGAATTCGTCTGCACTCACCATTTTGGTGGTCAGTGCCAAACCGGGTCGTCACACAAGCTATCAGAGCTGCTTGCAGAATAATTCCTTATGTTATGGCCAGCTCATACTAAAGAAAATTCATACCAAGAAAAACTCATTCGAAACAGAACTCACACCACATTGTTCTCACGTTATCTACAAATGAATTATTAGGAGCAATTCATGAAACATTACTTTACCACACACAACTCATGACACATTAATCTGATACCATACACATAGCTTTTATTATTCTACATTCAAAATATATTGCAATTAGTTCCAAATAGAGAAATGCTACACACAAATTTTAAAACGTGAATTTGATTAGCTGCTTAGAATTTAAGAATCGAAACCTATAATGGATTTTAAATTATTGTAAATTCTAATTCTTGTCAAAATAAAGAGATGGTAAACTAAGGCATAGATAAAGGAAAACTTATTGTTACCAATTTTGTAGTTGTAATAATTTTTTAGTTTTAATTTGCAATAAATTAGAAATTAACAAGGGATTCAAGGAACCCTATAGACCTCCATTGCTTTAATATATGCTTTCATATATCAATAACCAACTTTTTTACATTGTGCGCATGTGTACGCACATGTACACACTTGTGCGCATGTGTACGCACATGTACACACTTGTGCACATGTGTACGCACATGTACACACGTGTGCGCATGTGTACGCACATGTACACACGTGTGCGCATGTGTACGCACATGTACACACGTGTGCGCATGTGTACGCACATGTACACACGTGTGCGCATGTGTACGCACATGTACACACGTGTGCGCATGTGTACGCACATGTACACACGTGTGCGCATGTGTATATAGATAATCACACATGTATGTACTCATGTACATGACATAGTTACATGTGATGCGCATGCGTCATTCATTTGTAATAATATGGGTTTAAAATGAAAATACGTCACATGTATTCTAATATACAAAAATAATAACAGAACATAGAAAGGAACACCCCTCCTAAATAATAGAAAAGTCCCCCCTTTCGAATGCTACAACTAGAAAGAGGAAGAATCTCGATTTTTTGAAAAAAAAATTACGTTTTTAAAAAATCGAAATTTTATATATCGAATAGTTCTAAAATTCCAATTTTTTTCCAGTTTCATCGTCAGAATGTTTACATCATTTTAGGTCTGATGACATTTTATTGTAGGTGGCCCCGTTTTCGAGTTGTTCGACCCACTAAAAATTATGACCAAAAACTCAAAATTTGTTTCTAAAAAATTCATAAAAAAATAACCCCTGGGTAAAATTTTCTAATTTTTGTCAGGAGCTTCATATTGACCCACGGAATCAAATAAAAATACTGCATGTCTTTATCTCATTCCGTTCTTGAGTTGTTCGAGGAACTAAATCGGGTTCCGGACACACACACACACACACAGACATCCTTTTTTTCCCCTTTTCTTGCATGATCCTATATACCTCCATTGCTCTTTAGAGCAATGGAGGTCAAAAAAACCTAATCTTGATTACATTCGACTAAATTAAACGGCAAGTTGAACAAATGCTTAACTAAATAACTGCCATATTTATGGCATTTATAGTCACTTTAATGTTTGTTTCATTTTGGCGCTTATTCCAAATGGGGTTTAAGAGCCTAGATACAGCATTTAGTTCAAAATTTCTCCGAATGAGGCGCTGCGATCGTTTTTAATTGTGAAAAAACGGTTTTTTAACCTTTTTTCTCCAGGTTTCAAGTGACAATAATTAATAGAAAAATAAGTTCACTTGCTAAGCTTATAAAAAGAAAACATTGTGAAGCCTATAGATTAATGCACGTGCTAATGGAAGTTCTTCAAATGTTTGGGTGACGGTTTTTTGATCCTAAGGAACTTAACATGGAGTTAAAAAACGTAAGATTTTTAATGTTATTTAAAAATGGAAGGACCGTTCAGAATTTAAAAAAAAAGAATCATCGTGAAGGCAATAAACACATGTAAGTTTTTGTTGGTTGTTCTAAATTATTTTAATGACAGTTCTTCTAATGTTTGTGGATTGGTGTTTTACTCCTATGGCTATGGGACTTAACATGGAGTTAAACAATTTACGATTTTAAACATTAAAAAAATAGAAGGACCTTTTCAATATTCATAAAAAGGAAACATCGTGAAGCCAATACATAAAAGTATGTGCTAATTATTTTGTTATTGTTCAAAATCGTTTTTAACGAGAGTTTTTCAAATGTTTGTGGGAACTTGGAAGGTTTTTGATCCAACAGGATTTAATATGGGGTTAAAAAAACGAACGATTTTGAACCTTGTTTAAAAATAGAAGGACCTTTTCAAAAATTATATAAATCGAGCACGTATAGAACAATACTTTTTATTGCATTTTGCGCTTTACTGTATTTTAATTGAGCGATTGTTAGGCGATTTCATGCAGTTTTAGTAACACCATATAGTAACGCTGCATTTGTCTCGTTTTCGTCTGCTCAAAACAACAAGATGGACGTGTATCTAGGCTCTAAACTCTTTATGTTAATCAGTTTGGAATTTGTTCACTTTTTAAAATTGAATAAAATATGCTCATATGCAGAAGCGCAAAACTGAGTAAAAGTAGACGTGCATAACGCTTTCTTATACGACTTTTTCAGGTAGCGATCAATCGCTCCAGTTATTGATTGCTACCTGAAAAAAAGTAAAAAAAAATCGAAATGGACTTCCATCGAAACGCTGTCTTTGCACAAATGGATTTATATTTCTGGTCATTTATAATTCCTAGTATTATTTGACAAGAGAATTCACTTTTCAGGGATTTTGTGCTTGAGAAAAATATTTTTCTAAGGGATTTGTAAATTTATGCGACATTGTATCTTAATAGCTGCAACTGAAACTGTATTTGTGTGCCCAAGGAGGGATTATCTCAATGCTTTTCTTGTTTGTTGTTTTGACAGTACATCATCTTGCATGCTACCTTTGGAATTGTACCTTTCTGAAACAGACCTTTGATTTAAAATAAAAGTCGCATTTAAGAGCCTAGATACAGCGTTTAGTTCAAAATTTCTTCTAATGTAGGCGCTGCGATCGTTTTTAATTGGAAAAACGGGTTTTTAACCTTTTTTCTCCAGGTTTCAAGTCATATAATAATGAATAGAAAAATAATTTCGCGTGTCAAGCTTATAAAAAGAAAACATCTTGAAGCCAAAAGATTAATGCACGTACTAATTTTTATGTGATTGTTCTAAGTCGTTTTAATGGGAGTTCTTCAAATGTTTGGATGACGGTTTTTTGTCCTATGGGACTTAACATGGAGTTAAAAAATGTACGATTGTAAACGTTATTAAAAAAATAGAAGGACCTTTTCAAAATTTATAAAAAGGAAACATCGTGAAGCTAATACATGAAAGTATGTGCTAATTATTTTGTTATTGTTGTAAATCGTTTTTAACGAGAGTTTTTCAAATGTTTGTGGGACAGTTTTTGATCCAATGGGATTTAACATGGGGTTAAAAAACGAACGATTTTGAACCTTGTTTAAAAATAGAAGGACCTTTTCAAAAATTGTATAAATCGAGCACGTAAAGAACAATGCTTTTTATTGCATTTTGCGCTTTACTGTATTTTAATTGAGCGACTGTGAGGCGATTTCTTGCAGTTTTTGTAACACCATATAATAACACTCATTTGTCTCGTCGTCTGCTGAAAGCAACAATATGGACGTGTATCTAGGCTCTTAATGTTTGTTAATTTAGTGTATCATCGTACTGTAGTCGACTATTCGATAGTATTCCTATTCATATCACTATCAGAACATCACGAGAGTGTGAGCCTTTACAGGGCTCCGTATGTGTCTTTTCCGCTGTCTGTCCAAACGCGTAGTGTCACATGGATAGCCAGTCTTATAACAGGCAGTTAGAAATAGTGGAGAACTTTAGTTGGCTCCGCCCTTGTTATGACGACTGGCAACTTCTAATTGGCTGCATGGTTATGTAGTCTGACGTTGAAAAGGGCGGAGCATGTGACGTCAGACTACATAACCAGTCAATTAGAAGTTGCCGGTCGTCATAACAAGGGCGGAGCCAACTGAAGTTCTGACCGATTTCTAACTGCCTATGTCCTATGTACAAACATAATTAATAATCTTAATTCAAAGGCTCAAAATTCAACGTATGCATCCGTTTTTATTTGAATGCTTTCAATTACTAAAATATTCACGTGAAAATTGTTTAATACTCATTTCGTTTTCTTTCAGGTAGGTAACCACACAATTTGGCGAAGAAGCCCAATCGGTGAGTTCAAACGTAACCTGAATTTTCACCTTAACAAATCAATAGGTTATAATCGTCATCATTTATTCTCTTTGTACTATTATTGCCATCTATGTTTTTATCATTTATTATTATAATGATACAATAAATCCTGGAAAAAAAAATTATAAAAAATAACGTCCACATTGGCTGAGAGCCCAATAATTTTTTTATTTGACGCTCTTTCATAATAGAAAGAAATGAAGAAAAAAAGAGATGTCAAGAGATTTGAGAACGAAATTGTGAGCCAGAGAGAGAGAGAGAGAGAAAAAAAAAGGAGGGCAAAGTAAACGTCAATATCGTGATTTGCAAAATCTTAAAAGTACACTTCTATTCACGTTCAGTTAATAATGGCTGCGGTTGGATAGGCAGTAAGTATGCTCCTATGCAGTAGCCTCGTCTGAAGCCAAGCAACGATCTCAAAATCATTTCCGTTTTGTATCCTATAGATACAGAATTAGACCTACATGTATACCCGAAACCTATAGAGTATACAGAAGAAGAAGGAATCTCCTTCGAGTATCCCTGCAGCCAGTCTCTCCTACAGGAAATTAGAAATCGGGACATACAGAAGTTGACTCCGCCCTTTTTTTACGACGACCGGCAACTTCTAATTGGTTTGTTGTGTGGTTCAACGTTGAAAAGGGCGGAGCATGTGACATCAGACTACATAACCAACCAATTAGAAGTTGCCGGTCGTCATAAAAAAGGGCGGAGCCAACTTATGTTTGTCCCCAGTTCTAATTGGCTGTGTTTCTCCCTATTTTAAACAATGGCGGTAAACGCCTTTAATCAGTGATGTATGAAGGAAGTGTAAAGCCTAGTACGCACCTGGATTCTTTGTTGCGATACATTTTTGCGGGGCTTCTCCGATTCAATGTTTCGGGGGCAGAGCCGCAAACTGACGCGATTCAGACCCGCAAGATTGTTCCGTGTCCACAAATACACTCAGTTTCTCTTCATCCTTCTGGCTTTCACTATGTAATTATCACCAGCGGAAGCAGCCCTTGCAATATCAGATGCTTAATGACATAAATTTCACAAAATGGAACTCAGAAAATAATTTGCAGCCTATGAAAAGCATAATGAAAATTCTGGAAACAAAAGCAATTATGTAAATCGCGTAGCTGCACATGGTAACTGACCGTTGCAGTGTTGCATTTCCCTAGATTCCCTATTATATTTCAGACCTTTTGATTGCTGAAGCGGCAGTTTTCGGAATAAAAAAAAGTTCCAAAAACTAACATTTCTGAGTTTTTCTGTGAGCTCTAGCAAGGCCTTAAGCATATGATGACATTCTGTCAACTGTCACTCTTATGAGTTATATGTTTGCAATGCTAGGGCATTGTCTTGACAAGTTGCCGCAAGTACTTTTAGTTATTTTGATTTCAAGAGGCCACAATTTCGCGATTCAGTTCGTCAGTGGTCGGAAACTGACACCCCCCACATAAACTTTCCTAAGGAACGCACTCTAACGTTTTCAGTGGTGCAAAGTAGTGGTCTCCAAAGTGGGGTATGCAAGTCGATACATGCCGCTACGCCAAGAAAATTTAATATTGTTATTCCCCAATGCCCTACCTGTATAGGAAAAGGATACAAAGGGGTAACAGGTATAAGGTTCGACCTCCCTATGGTTTGTTTTTAGCTAAACCTTGGCGGGGAGGGTTTTGTATGCATTTATTGAGGGGTCCCAGGATGGCCTTTTATAACATATTAAAATATTTTCTTACCTTGTTGCTGGTACTTGGCAGGGATGGTGTGGTTAAGTTGATTGTTCCGTCTGTTGTGGTTGTTGAGGTTGTTAGCACTCTCATTTTGTTGGGAAAAAGCTTGTTTTTTGTTTTGTTTTTCAATTTTAAATAAAGATTTTAATTTTCTCCATAATTGATCAATGGTAACAATATAAAATAAATAAAACCCCAAAGTTTAAATTACCCACAAATCTCTCCCAAAAAGTTAAGATTTTAAAAAATTGCTTTCCCTCAAGGAATTAAAATCATACTTCAGTATGATGTAATTCTCTGAGAAAGACAGAAAAACCACAATCAAATTCACACTGACCAACTGACTGCCCCAAGAGTCTGCCACACTCTGACTAAAAAAATGAAAATCACTAATTATAATCTGATTGTTGTTCTTTCCCTATCTCTAATTGGTTAATTCAGGTTTCTTCTCTAATTGTTTTATTGGTTAATCATATGATTGACATATTATTTCATCAGGTGAATATTATGTGATTGACAGTAGTTACATTAGACGATAATTGAAGTTAACCCTTTTAACAGGGGTCAATTTTATATTACCTTTTTTCTAAATTATTATATCTATATTTCCTGTCACTATGTGCAGGTGTTGTATATTTCTTCATGTGACTTTAATATTTGTTAGTAGTAGTATCATATTACCTCTTTCTAATTTTTGAATTTAGTTCCTTGTTTATCTATTAAGAAGCATATCAAGTTATATTTGTATACCACCTGCTATGTCCATCGTAAGTTTTTTATAAAGTTTTCCTACTTGAATTACATTTGTCACACTTAATTGTTCATCGTTTTATTATTTTTGTTTTAGTGTTAGGTGTCTGATTTCTATTGTTTATTTCTTTCAAAGTTAGTTTCATATGTTAGGTGTTTGTTTTTCTATTTTTCTTTTTTAATAATGTTTTTTTTATTGTTTTTTTTCAACACCTAACAATATTTTTCTTTTGTATTTTTTTTTCTAAGACTAGTGGCAGACTTTTCATAAATATTCCTTATAATGTATAAATTTATATAGGGGGTCCGCTCTATTTATTTTTTTCTGACTAATACCTTATACACACATGAGTTAAATGAATTCAAATTAAATGTGTTTAGGTGAATGATACGGAATCTAGTTAAGGACACTAACAAAATAAAAATTGACTTTATTATTAATATTTTAAATTGAAATACTAAATCAATATTTTCTCAATAGTTTATATATTATATTTAAGTATTAACTCAATATTTTGAGATTATTAACTGAATAAATTGAATTCAACAAATTGTTTATTTGCCTTTCACAGGGCTCTGTAGAACACGTTTATTATTTAAATGCATTTAAATTGTCAGGTGTGTACTAGGTATTAGGGGAGGGTTGGTGTTGTGTTTTAGAACTTAAAATATTCTAAGTCCTAAAATTGTAAGATAAAAAGACACTTTGTTTTGAACAATAGATAAAATTTGTGTTTATTTTCATTAAGAAAGAGACATTACATAACATGTACACTGATATTTATACATTGGTGGAGTAATAAGGACATCCTCAATGAGGAAGGTCTTAGGGCTTGTGGATCCTTTTTGAGGACCCAGATCTTTACTTGTTAAATGTGTCACAGCCCTAAACATTCGGATTGGGTCATTGTATTAGATGTGGTTGGACCTTTAGTGGGTTACTGTTAAAATAGGTCGTTTATTATGCTCTTTTCATCTAGTACTACTGTATAAGCTATTGTTAATATTATCTTATTAAAAAGTGACATTCATGTAATTGCCAAATTTTAATATACAGCAAGCATGTCAAACTCCATGGCCCACAACGAATATCTTTGTGGCCCAGCCCCTGTCAGATTTAGGATTACTGATATTCAACTTGGGTCAGTTTTGAAAGTAATCACTGCAAACAAGATTTCCTCTGAAAGTTCCAAGTGTCAGGAAGAAAACATTAATTTTACAGTTGTCCTTGCTCTTTTTTATACTGTACTTTTCGAAATAAACCTACGTTTCTATAAAAATTAAAGTTTTTGTTTTTCGCGGCCTACATAAACTTAGACCTTGTTTATTTGGCCCGTGTTAGCCTTTGAGTTTGACATGCTTGATATACAGTAATGTGAAGAAAACCAGAAGTATAGAAAGCATAGAATTGAATGCATTAGAAACTATGAAGCTCTTATAATATATTAGCCCCACACTTTTGATTTTGGTTACCCTGCTAGGAAATAACCCCCTTCTAGAGTGTAAACAGAAAGGACACATTGTCTCAAGAGTCAAATGACAACTTCAGTTATATGGTTTTCTGGATTATGGTCACTAGTTTTTAAGTTTGTGTATTTTGTGTACGGCTATTTTTACTTAAATCACAAGAAAATGATCAGGGGTTAAAAAACAATAGATCAGATCCTATTCATGATCCCTTTGAAAAACCAAAAAAAATGAACTGTACAGAAGGAAAGTGTAAGTGCCAAAAGCAGACTGCATGAGAAAAAAAATTGGCTTAAAAAATTAAAATTGGCTAAAACTGGAAAAAAAAAACATTATTCCCAGACGGTAAATACCGTGGTAATATCCGGTAAATACCACGACTTGGAAAAACTTTTCCAACCCAGCAAGTTGTAAAGCATAATTTTGGAACACTCTGTAGTTGCAGCTGTAATAATTGTCTGCCAAATCTTACATAGAGAAATCATTCGTCTCTCTCTCTACACATGGACTATTCGCCTCAAAAGCCCCCAAAACACAAAAATTGTTGACCAGTAACCGAACAATACTCAAAGAACCAAAAGCACAAAGCAATATAAATATATGTTGTATTTATAGTGGTAATATTAGTAGTAGAAGTGTAAGCATACCAATGGCTCTAGGCATTCATATAAAACACTGAAATTTTCTCATATAAGAAAATCGTAGGCCGAAACGGGCATATGAACATCTTTCTTTCAATTGTTGCTGATGCATTTACTTCCTTCTCCTACAGAGCAGTGTAAAGGACATGCGAGATTTTTTTTTTAAATCTCGACAATTCGACTATAATCTCGACATCTCGACTTTAATCTCGACATTTCGATTTTAATTTCGACATTTCGACTTTAATATCTCCAAATTTCGACTTTATTCTCGACATGTCAACTTTTTTTCCAGAATCTCGACTTTAATCTCTACATTCTGACTTTAATCTCGACATTTCGAATTCAATCTCGACATGTCGACTTTTAATTTCTTTTATTCGGCCATGTTGCGTGCACCATACTCTAATAATTAAATTATTGCTTCTATAAGAGGGCGCTTGCAATAATTTAATTATTAAGCCCCCTTTCCACCTACAATTACGTCTTAAACAAATTTATAAATGAATTTAAAATTGCGAAAATGCATGTGTACAACGACGTGAATGTTAAATTATTTGTTCAAGGTTGCATTAATGTAGAAAATGTTCTGTTTTTCTACTAGCATTAGCCCAGTAGTACTTGCAGTGAGCATGCGCATTGGTATCTTATCATTTTATATAGGAAAGTGATGGCAAGTGGAAACTACGGTGCCCCTTATAGGACATGGGGAACAATAAATTCAAAGAATGCTACTCCAATATGTTGACATAGTATCTCAATATTTTGAATTAGTATCTGAATATTTTGAATT
Source organism: Brachycybe producta (assembly GCA_036925085.1). Lineage (NCBI taxonomy): Eukaryota > Metazoa > Arthropoda > Diplopoda > Playtdesmida > Andrognathidae > Brachycybe > Brachycybe producta. The sequence continues at coordinate 4,640,353 of JAUPFP010000010.1, read as the reverse complement.
AGTATCTCAATATTTTGAATAATTGCCTTAGGATCTCAATGTATGGACTTAGGTTAGGTTTGGTTTGGTTAGGTAACTATTCCTAACCTAACATCACCTAATCTAACCAAACCTAAGTCAATATATTGAGATAATATCTTAAGTATTTCCATTGGTGATCAATAGATGGCTCTGCTAACGCAAATCTGCAATCACTTTCCTATATAAAACGATAAGATACCAATGCGCATGCTCACTGCAAGTACTACTGGGCTAATGCTAGTGTTTTTCTTAACCTTCTGCACATTCTAATCTAATTTACAAAGCTATATACGATGCGCTCTGCAACATATTTGTTGCAGGCTTTGTCCTTTCACAGTCAACAGTTAATTTTGAATATTTTTTCTTGTTTGTATGGCCCAATTTTAAAGCTATTTAACTAGTTATTTTGATATTGTGCTCCACTTTAATGGATAGAAGTATTTCTGCCATCACATTAGATTCATTGGTGTCATTTCCAGTTTGGTGCAAGTAATTAATAATTTGGCCACCAGTACAAATACTAGATTGGCAAGTCTTGAATGTCATACTAAGGTTATCAGCAGTACAAACCCTGTGTCTCCTACCTCTTTTCATCAGTCTAGCTCCAGTGGAACTCTACTCACTACTGGTCCTGGTACATCTTTGACGTAGGCCTCAGTGGCTAAAAAGGGTTTATCAACCCCCTCTGGATGTCTTTGTAACTTCAAAAACCATGCAAGTTAAATACAAAGCTCCTAGGGGCAGGAACAAAAACCAACCCGTGTATCAAGGAAAGAAGACAACTCAAGGCACCAAGATTATTGGTAGTAGGGCTGACGTCGCATCCCTGCAAGGAAAATCCCAGCGGTTAAGGTTCTTTGTAGGTGGGTGCATCCCTACAACTTCCCTGTCAGTGCTACGTTCCTACCTGGAAGAGAATGATTTTGCAGTTTTGGACGTCAAACAAACATCTCGTCCTGGAAGCTACACTGCATCGTTTTTTATCTCAATTGATGGCAAGTCAAAGCCATTGGTTGTGGACGATAAGTTTTGGCCAAAAGACATCTCCATTTGTGAATGGAAGGGTCCCGATCCCCAGCCAAATGTCACTTGTAATTTGGATGCTTCTAATTCTAGTGGGTCAGTTATTCCCCCTGATGTTGGGGGATTCTGGCCTAACAACACTGTCCAAGGGTCAGGCACCCCTGACCTGCCACTACAATCGGGGCTAAAATGTCTTTTTACAAATGCACACAGTGTGTATAATAAACTTGACCACTTGCATCACTTTTTGCTGTCACGATCTGACGTCAACTGCTTGTTTTGTCAAAACTTGGCTTTATGACTATACCTAACTTCGTAATGTGTTCCAAAGGCCATCAAAGGGTAGGCATATTATTTAAAGTATTGCCCAATAGCCCAATTACAGTATTAGTCATGGCCTTTAAGGCATTTGTAATCCCAATTGTGAGTTATGCCTCTTCAGTGTGGTCCCCATATCTGATACGAGATATTGACGCAATAGAGGCAGTTCAGCGTAGATTTACTAAACGATTGAAAGGCTTGTCTAATATGTCGTATATACAACGATTACATTTCCTTGGAATAATTATTCTTAAACTCCGACGCCTCCATACTGACTTAGTATTCTTATACAAAATATTGGCTAAGGATGTCTTTTTTCCTCTCGAAGTGGGAGTCTTTCCTAATATTTTCTCCAACAATCACTAGGTCCCACTCAAAGCATATTATGTCACCTGTAGCTCGTATTAATTGTAAACAACTTTTTTTTAATAGGGTCATCCCTATTTGGAATTCACTCCCACAATATGTAGTGGACTCTTCATCATCAGCTAGCTTTTATGCTAATGTTAAGACATTGGATCTAGCTTGTTGGTTGCGTGGACAAGCTGCAAGAGGAAATTAAAAAAAAATGTATCGATAATGAAATGATTATTTTCACCTCTTTGTATATACCTATGTATTTGTGTTTGTTATTTTATTTTGTCTTTTATATTGACCAGGGTTAGACGTAAGTGTTGCTGTAATGTACAACCTGTAAAACCCTAATAAAATATTATTATAATTATTAATTGTACCTGATTGGTTTTCAGTTTTGAGATGTTATAGGGAATCTTGTGGAGGTGGGGTCTTCCTAATATTATCCAGTATTCAAAAGTAACTTGCTTTAGACAGGAAGGGGAATTACTTTGTGTTGATCTTCATAATCATGGTTCTACATCAGAAACTGCAACCAGTAGCTTAATAGATAGCTTGCAGTCAGTCTTCAACTTCCGTTGTCCAACAGTGATTGTTGGTGACTTTAATAGACCACACATTGACTGGTGCATATTCCAAGCCAATAAGACACTGGATATGTCTTGTGCTGTTTCCAACACATGGAGACAACACCCTATCTTTAATTTTTTGTGATGGTGATAATGTTGTTTGTAATGTCTATGGGGATGAACCTTTTTCCGTCCCCCTCATTTAGCTGTCTGTTTTGCTATTCCCCATTTTGGTCTAGTTGAAGCACACCCTTTACCTAAATAGATATTAAACAATCATGCCCTAGGACAGATTAAATATCTCAATTCAATAATCTGGCCCAAAGCAAACCAATGTTTTATATTGAAACAGTCTGGGTAGAGTTTTAGTTAAATGTTCTCAATGCAGTAAATAAATATGCCCCAATTGTTTCTACTAGAGTTTCCTATGTTCCACACAGTACCTGTAACACATTAGACCATAAACTGAAGTTTTGGAAGAACTGGAATAAAAAAATGACCCTATAGCTTTGACTCTATATAAGCAATCAGCTTCTTACTATCATCTAGTAGTTAGAGATATTAGATCTAGTAGATAGAGAGATTGGTGAATTAGCAAGAAGGTGGACCTTAGTAAAAATTTTATCAACTGAGGCAAAACCCGAATCAAGTTTGGATATAAGTAAAGAAAAATTGGAGCTGATAGAATTCATAGAACTCGTAAACATGGTGGCATCAACAAACCCTTGCATAGTATGGTGGGAGTCAACAGAGGCGATAACCCCGCCGGGATCAGAATCAAAAACGTTGTTGGGATGAACTCGTTTGCTTATGGCACTCAAATACTGGGATTTGGAAGGTGAACGCAAAATTTGGCCGGGGTTAATTTTGATCCCACTGATAAAGAGCAGTAACTGTATCAGCTCTAAAACATGAAATGTCAATGTTATTAACAAAAGCTTATTAGAGAGAAAGAAAGATACAACAACATGCCAATAAGCAACCACAACACCTAGCATGAATCCCTGCCGGCCGGCAAGATCAAGAGAGGCGGCAGAGCAATAACACAGATAAAAAATGTATGGGAGTGACCAAAACACATAAGAAAAAATAAATAGAGCAGCCGCCAGTTGGTTTAGACAAAACAAATTACAAAAATGCAATAAAATGTGAAGTATCACGAACAAAATAATTAAGGCTACAGCATCCCCATGCGATAAGCGGACGAGAAAAATTGAGGTAGAGGTGTTACGGTGGCGGAGAACCAATTGATGTAAGAGCCAACAATCAGATGACGTAAGAGCCAAAAATCAGATGACGTAAGAGCCAACAATCAGATGATGAAAAACGATGGTAATGATTGTGAGGACGCCACACACCATTAAAGCATGCAAAGGCTTAAGGAGAGATTAACAACTCATCAAGTTCTTTATCACAGAAATCTATCCAGACCAATCCAATAACATCCGACCCAAACCAGGCCAAAAGAGATTAAATTTGGTTGAATAACTTTTGAAATTATTTTCCTGTTATCTTTCTTTCCTTTTTCTTCCAACTGATCATCACAGTTTTAACGAAGACAGCAACCACTGACTACTCTCTCTCTCTCTCAACTTCTCTTCACGAGAAAAAGAAGTCAACCACGTGGCTGAAAAGAAGATTCCTTTGATAACTTTGTTCTTTCATTAAATCATTCATTTCCCATTATAAGCGACCCAAACGGTTATGAAATTCGAGTTCCTATGCACCAAAAAGGCCAAGAAGAGGTTCAAATTTACACAATCAACCTCTCTTTCTACTTGAAAATCAATCGTTTCAGACAGAAATCGAATTAAAACCAAATAACAACAATGGCTGCCCCCTTTCTTACGACTTGGTTAGCTTGGCCATGACTGAGCAAGATGGCGACTCCATTGTACCAATAAAGCGATCAGATTTTCTATTGTTTCTTTACTGTATGTTTTACAAAGCACTCGTTTAAAACCTTATAAAACAAATGAGAGGCTAACAAATAATTTAACACATGAAACCAAAACAAATATTAACTTTGGTATACAATGATAGTATGCAATAACGTATTACAAAACCGAGCCAAAAACACACAAACAAAGGAGACAAAGAGAGAGAGCATCCAACACGTCCAGCGTAAGATCTGGGTGTCTTATTTAATGATAAGCTAAATTTCTCATCACATTGTAACATAATGTGTTCCAAAGGCCATCAAAGGGTAGGCATATTATTTAAAGTATTGCCCAATAGTCCAATTACAGTGTTAGTTATGGCCTTTAAGGCGTTTGTAATCCCAATCCTGAGTTATGCTTCTTCAGTGTGGTCCCCATATCTCATACGAGATATTGATGCAATAGAGGCAGTTCAGCGTAGATTTACTAAACGCTTCAAGGGCTTGTCTAATATGTTGTATAAACAACAATTACATTCCCTTGGAATGCACACTCTTGAACTCAGATGCCTTCATACTGACTTAGTATTGTTATTCAAAATATTGGCTAAGGATGTCTTTTTTCCCTCTGAGTGGGAGTCCTTTCTAAAATTTTCTCCAACAATCACTAGGTCCCACTCGAAGCATATCATGTCACCTGCTGCTTGTATTAACTGTAAACAAAACTGCTTTTTAATATGGTTATTCTTATTTGGAATTCACTCCCACAATATGTAGTAGACTCTTCATCATCTGTTGGCTTTTATGTTAATGTTAAGTCATTGGACCTAGCTTGTTGGTTGTGCAGACATGCTGAAAGAGGAAATTAAAAATTATTGATAATGAAATGATTATTTTCACCTCCTGTATATCTCCATGCATTTCTGTGTTTATTTTATTTTGTCTTTTATATTGACCAGGGTTAGACGTAAGTGTTGTTGTAATGTACATCCTACAAAACCCTAGTGGGGTAACCCGTCATAAACAACGGGAGCCAAATTCACAGGCAATTGTGTCCTGCCTTAGAATTTCTTTTCCTACGCCCTTTTATGATGTCAGACCAAGTAACAAACCAATTAGAAATTGATGACGTTCATAAAAGGTCGGAGCAAAAGAAATTCTAATGCTGGACATAATTGCCTGTGATAAATTCTAGTTTAATTTTGCTACTATTATATTTGAAAGAGAAAATGAGCTTTTCATTTTCTCTGGTGTGCTCATGCGCGTCGTTTGTTCCTTTTTTTACTCCTTTCATTTCAATTTCAGCCACCCCCTCCCACTTTTTTTTTTAACCCTCCACGTTTCTCTCTCCCCCTTCTACACTTTCAAACCTTTTCCCCTCTCCAATTTAATATCATGGGGTTCTTGGATGGGAAAGGGTGCAACCCAATGTCGAGATTAAAATCGACATGTCGAAATTCTGGAAAAAGTCGAAATGTCGAGATTAAAGTCGACATGTTGAGATTTAAAAAAAAATCTCGCATGTCCTTTACAGGGCTCCGTATTTCTCCACCCATGTCTATTTCTTATGCATTTTTTTTTCTTTTCTACTTCTTATTCGTCTTCTGGTCGACTTGAAAATGTATTTGCATTGTGGCGGTAAAATTGTTGCCTATTAAGATGCAAATTTTGTATTCCCTATGCACATATGCAAGTGAAAGCCTTTTGTATTGTTCCCGTACAAAGTAAACAAAAAAAAACTCTAAAAAGTAGGAAAGGGAAAGGGAGAGAGAGAGAGAGAAAAAAACAGGTCACCTACTTAACTCTACCATTCACATGGTAATATGCTTGCAGCCTAGCACTCACTTCAAATAGGATGACGTCACTCAAGCATGCCAATTCAGAAAGATTTGAACCATATTCGTCTCGTAGTTCCTCCATCTAACCCGACATAAATGACGGGAGCAAAATTCACAGGCAATTGTGCCCTGCATTAGAATTTCTTTTTCTCCGCCCTTTTATGACGTCAGACCAAGTAACAAACCAATTAGAAATTAATGACGTTGATAAAAGGGCTGAGCAAAAGAAATTCTAATGCTGCGCACAATTGCCTGTGATAAACTGTAGTTTAATATTGCTACTATTATCCCCTCCCTTTTTATATTTGAAAGAGAAAATGAGTTTTTCATTTTCTCTGGTGTGCGCATGCGCGTTGTTTGTTCCTTTTTTACTCCTCTCATTTCAATTTCAGTTAGTGTCTTTACACTTTACATCACAAAATTACTTCGAAAAATCTCCGCAAAGAGCGCTAGCATAGTTTTTCTATTGAGAACATAGACCCAATGTTAAAGAAAAAATGTTAATTTTTAAAATACACAGTTGCGGCAATATGTTTATTTTTCATATATTAAAGTTGTCCAATATTAAGTTTTCAAATTGCAATGTGCACCTTAAATATGTGCTGATCGAGTGATAGAATGACAAAAAAAGTGTTACGTGCGGTTATATTTTTAAAAACTATTTAAAAATCGCGAATTTCTAACTTATGTTAAACTTCGTTGAGTACGCCCGAAATAAAAAAAAAATTCCATCAAAAAGATCGTAAAAATACCTAAAATAATTTTAAAAAACCACAATTAAACCACAGAGTTAGAAATTCGCGATTTTGAAATACTTCAATACTATCAACACTGTTGCGATAGTACTATCACACTATCTCATTTGACTAGATAGTTGATAACTTGATAGTACTATTGCAATATTAATAGTTGTTGAGTGACCACTTGTAGGGAAATATCCACTTCGTAGGGAAATTCGGCTTCTGGAGGAAGAAAGGCAACACTGTTGACTGTTGTTGTCTCAATGATATCTGTGAAGTAGACGTCACACTGTTATGACAGAACTATCATATTATACTTCAAGGCATGTTGGCAGTGGCTATCGTGATAGTGAACTATCGCAACTTTCATGACAGCTACTCTCATGAAAGAACTTTCGCCGTGAAAACGAGGCTTTATACTAGGATCAAGCAAAGTATTTACTCGAAATGTATATTGTGAAATATGCCCAATCTGAGATATTATACAGTAAAATACCTAGTACACACCTGATAATTTAAATGCATTTAAATAATAAATGTCTTCTACAGCGCCTTGTGAAGGACATACAAACAATATGTCGATTTCAATTTATTCAGTAAATAATCTGAAAATATTGAGTTAATACTTAAATAAAGTATATAAACTATTGACAAAATATTGATTTAGTATTTCAATTTAAAATATTAACAATAAAGTCAATTTTTATTTAGTTCGTGTCCTTAACTGGATTCCGTATAATGCACCTAAACACATTTAATTTGAATTCATTTAACTCCTGTGTGTGCAAGGTATTAGGCTCTTACTATCACACCCGTCGATGACGGGCTTAATATATATATTTATACATATATTTATACATATATATATATATATATATATATATATATATATATATATATATATATATATGTTTATATATATGTACATATATATATATATATATATGTATATATATGCACATATATGTACATATATATACATATACATATGTAAATATATATAATACATATATTATATATATATATATATATATGTGAGCTTTTGACATCAACCAATATTTTATTACCAACCTTTAGATGACATTTTCTACTTTTCGTTTCTTCTCTGAGCAGTATGACACCTGCACAGAGAAGATCCGAGCTGTAGAGAGAGCTGGATGGAGATAGATTGTAGTCACTCTTCTGCATGGGGGTGTAATCGATGCAGGAGAGTGGCGGCCATCTCTCTCTCTTCCGGTTGATGCTGATATACATCTTCTCCATCGGTATTCCGACTAGAGAAGATGTTGTAGCTGCTGAGAATCGTATAGCTCCTGCCCTATGAAACCTCCGGCCTCTGAAGAGAAGTTATTAACATAAAGACATAGAGACAACGCTACTTCTTGTTACAACACTTTTATTCATTCCTTGTAAGAAGTACAGATACAAGGGTGAATAGTAAAATACTAACTGGAAATCCTCAGGCCCATGATTTGGAATGTATCGCAAAAACAGGCAAAGGAAAGAACTTAGGAACAAAGAGGAACATGGTCCTTTTATATCTTGGACCTGTGTACACCTGCGAGGTGTAACCAGGTCCAAGTGACCATGGTCCTTTATGTATCAATCCGCCGCTTGTGCATGAGTCAGAAAGGTGAGTCAGAGAGGAGGGAGGGACGGTTGAGAGTTGTTTACCCCCCAGGCTATGGTTTTGGCGGGATCACGATTTACAGGGTGTTACATACCCTCCAACTTTGCTTGGAGTACGTCCTCGTACTCCAGCCAAGGGTGGAAGGTTTTCAAGTTACGCAGCGGGGAGACATGGGTGGCTGAGGACTTACCGTGTACAGAGGTGGTTATGGAAAGGCACTGGCACCGAAGTGTCAGCGCCCCTAAAAATTGAAAAAGGCTGAAAACATAAAACAAAGATAATTAATGCTCGCTGAGTGGCGAGCTGCTATTGAAATTTTAAAGAAACAGGACAGTTGCAACGTATTTTATTTTTTATAAATTTTTTCGATACTGCCACCCGGATGGGTGGCAACCACATGAGTACATGTGGCGCGCAGCTATCCCTGCCGCGGAGGGTGGGGAGGATCCTGGGTCCATGAACCGTACGGGGGGTAATCCCGCCGGACCTGGCCTCATCGGTAGCTGGATGCGGCAGACAGCCATTGTCCCTGGTCGTCAGGTAGATCCCGGTGGAAGATATTGAAGATGTCCCGGTCCCCGATGATCTTACGGGAGGACCGCTTGTTGTACAGTGTAGCCCAAGCGGCGTCCCATAAGATGGCGATTCGGTAACGAGGATCCGGTTCCGGAATGTAGTGACGACTGGTACGGAACGTCTGTCCAGCTGGCAGTCCAAAGACGGAGTTGACGAAAGCTCCCAAAAGGGCCTCCGTGGCTTCATCGATGGCATCTCCGGCGAAACTGATGGTTTCAACAATCCGTCTTCTGGGGAAGACGATGGTGACGAGGACACTTGTTAGGCGGGAGAGTCCCACGACATATCGCTCCCGGGGGGGAGGTCCAGACGGGGAAACCCTTCCTCCAAAGAGAAGTGTCCTACGTAAAGGGTGTTGGCAGAGCGCACTTCGCGCTGCCAAGTGACCCACCGATTGTTGAGCAACCTCTCGCCGGAGGTGGCTGCACGGAACGGACGATCCAGCGGTAACCGCCCCAGAGTAGCCCCGGCATGGGGTACAGTGGGCGGTGCGGCTGGTCGGGCTGGTGTTGGAGCCGTAGGTTCCAGGGAAACTGATGCGCCCGCGATAGGCCTGGCATGGCGCAAGGCGGACCGGGCCATATCGCGGGCCCGCTGACGTAGTCGCTTTGATGCTGACTTCCTGCTCAGCGCCTCCAGTGGCTTGGCACTTCCTGGTACATGGCCCAGTGCTTCCATGGGGTCACCTCCCTGTTGCATGACGTCTTGCAGAAGGTTTGTGATGGCCTTCTGTTTTTTCAAGAACGCGGCACGCTCGGCGGAAGGTGGCGGCATCAAAGGTGTAGGCGTAGGTCGTCCAGAAGGGCGGCCCGGAGGTGGCGGAGGAGGAGAGCGATGCGGGACCCGATTAGGTGGGCCCCGAGTTTCATAGCTATGGTCGCGGTCCAGTTGGACTCGGTGATCCTGTGGATCTTGCCTGACCCTTGGGTCGAAGTTATTACGCGGCGGAAGGCCGCGTCCAGAGGAACCACGTTGTTCCTGCTGACTTCTTCCGTCGGGTCGGCGTCGGGGCGAAAGATGGGAACCACGTGGCGAAGAGCGACGTGGCTGTGGCCGTTGAAGAGTCTCGAGAAGAGTGGTGGCCCCTGTAGGACTGTTGAGGTTCCTTGGGGCGAGCCCCGGTGGGAACCTGAACACGAACAGATTGGGGGACCACCACTATGGAAGGTAACTTTGGAGTCGGAGTTGGTGTGGCGGCCTCGCTGCGTGGAGGCGTGGCACATCGGGAGGTTGGTGGTGATGATAATGGTGTATGAGGAGGAGGTGGCGGAGTGATTGACGGCACCGGTGAGCAGTGTTGGAAAGGCTCTGGTGGCGTTATGGGTGGGGAAGGAGATGTGGAGAGGCCAGTTGTCAGGGTTGCTGGCGAGTTGGAGGATGGAGATGATGACGTAGCTGACGGCGTAACTCGGGCGGCTTCTTGGAGTCGGGCCTCGATTCGCAGGAGCTCCTCCTTCGGGAGTTGCGCCGTACACGGTAAGCCCAGCTCGACAAGGCGGGCGCAAACCGCACGGAGGTACGCCAGATTGTCCTCCCCTTCCTTCTTATCTCTGGCTGCCCGACGAAGAGCAGCCTCCCTCTGCAGCTCCAAGTGGAGGTCTTCGAGGGGGGAGGGCACAGATCCACCTCCCCCACGCTTCCCTCTTGCTTCAGCTCCACCCGGAATGGGTTGACCTGGCGCGATGCTATCGCGGAACGCCTGGTTAACCCCCCACGCCATGATGTTGATATCGATGCGGTCTTCCCGCTCCTCCCAGTAGTGTTTTGATGTCGTGACGTCGAAGGGGACGATGCTGCTTGGAGCAGCAGGCTTCCCTTCGTGCCCGACATTGGCAGGTCGCTTGAAGCTTGCTTTGAGGCGCTTCTCCCCACGCCGGTGAAAATTCTCCGGTTCGGAGGAGGTGCGGCGCCTATCTATTATGTTTGGCGACTCTCTTCTTGTTGTGGGCGCACTGGCGGCGCCCGCCTTTTGTAGCTGGCAGGTAGATTGAGAGAGGGGTTCAGCGGTCCCCGCCGTTCCACTCTCCGTCTCATCTTCACTAGAAGAGGCAGACATCATTCTGCCTCCTCTCCATGAGCCTCTACCTGGCATATTTCTCAAGAGTTTAAAAGTTCTTACTTTTTCAAAAGTCCCGCTGCTGGTGATTACTTCCAAATAATAACAGAAATCGGTCCCCGATCACTCTGTTATTATTTCAAGAGGTCCAAAAAGTTCTGAAGGTCTGATGCACTGCACGTGAGTTCAAAGGCTTGAAGGTGGCACTCAAGCTTTGGATTAACAACAAAACTGAAGAAGTTCGAAATTAAAATTTGGAACTTGGCACAGAAGTAGATTGAAGATTTGATGATTGAAGAAGATCGAGCATAAAGAGATGAACAAAAACGAGTGCTTCTTTGAAGAGAGCAAATCGAGTGGTAATTGACCAAGTTTGGTCACTTTTCTTATTTAATTTTTAAAAGTTAGAAGGGCCGGCCCCTTTTAGAATAAGACACCTTACTCTAATTGGTTTCTTCACGACTTTATTTATTGGGGGTGGGGGTTGTCCCACCGACATTAGATGTGAGAGGTGTTGATCTAATTCTTATCAGAGTCGGTCCTGTTTATTATTTTTAGATAAACAAAAGGACTAAGGAATCTCGAGGGAGAAGGGCCGTTATTTTATTTCACACCGAGGTGTGAAGTTGCCCATTAACTTTCTCCCCTTCTTTTCCTTAATGCCTTTTTTCGGAAAGAATAGGTCAGCAAGGTTACTAATGTACCTTGCTGTTTGTTATTATTTTTAGGGGGGAGTGGGACAGGAGTTGGTGTCCCACAATTCGATCTTAATTGAGAGGGTGGCAGGTTCTTCAATTTTATTTTTTAATTGAAGGTGTCCGCTCTCACAAAATCTTCAAAACTGATTTTCTTATTTTTTATTTGTTTATGGCCAGCAGTTTTTCGTTGTTTGTTTTTTTTCTTTGAAGTCCTAGTGCATTGGTCTGGCCCCCAGAGCAATTGTCTCTTTGAAGTTTTCCTATCCCTCTACTGTCAACATCATGGTCAATGACGTCCGTCCATAATAAAGGGGAGCACGGTGTTTTTCTTTTGCTGACCCTTTTATGGCTCTTGATTTTTCTTCTGAACGTCCTTGACTAGCCTTCGGCGTTTTCCCCAGGTGTACCACGTGGTTGACAGTTGTTTGTGAAGGCCACGTGGTTCCGGTGTAGTTTATTGCATGTTTGAAATGGTTGCCAATATGTAAATATTGGCAGCCATTTTGAAAAGTTTAGAAGTGTTTCAAAAATTAAAGTTGTATGAATTTTGTAGAGTTTTGGGAGTTATTTGAGAGTGTTTAGAGGGGTTGTTGATGCTGTGGGGTTGTTTATTCGTTGGGGGGTTCCTTTTATCCCCTCCCCCACCTCTTGACAACTGTCCTCAGTTGTTTCTCAACACAACATCTCAAATTCCTCCCGCTCTTCTATTGTTGATATTTGATGGTTGCTGGTGTTTATTTCCATAGTCATGAAATAAACACTGGTGAATTATTGTTTTATTTTCGTCGCGTTTGGTTTCTTGACAGCGTGGGTGGCCACTTGATCGGCTCGCCCGAGGTCCATTTGTGTGCAGGAGCTCGGTCGAGCACTTTGATTGGTATGTCTTCAGAGTGGTCAGAGCTGTCATTGTCGGATGTGTCAGGAGGAGGTGCTCCGGCGGCTGAGTCTGCTGCTGGAAGAGGGATCCGGCGGATTTGTCCCGCCACTCTTATCAGGGCAAACTCAATGCCGTCTTCGGTGATGATATCCGTTTCAGGCACCTCTCCTTTGATGTCATAGTTGGTAACCGGCTCCCCAAACTGCTTGATTGCAACCTTCTTCTTTGGTTGCCGACACTCACGGACGAAATGCCCCAATTTGCCACAATTATAACACGTCGACTTACTCTTGTCGAACGTGCGAGTGGTCTCTGGTTGGGGGTCCGCTGCAGAGTGTCGGTTTGAATTGGTGGCAGCAGTCTGACTAGGCTTTTTATCATGCCTAGACCGGTGTGGTCTGTCTTTAGGGCTGGCGGCTGCCGCCGGCTCCTGGTCGGTCTTCGATGCTCCTTTACCCGACTGTGAATCAGCTGCGGGTTTTGGTTCCGTCGGCCATTTATCCAAGGACAGCAAGACCACCTCCATATTGAGGACGGCGTTTGCGAAGTCCTTGAACGACGTCGTAGATGCGTGGTGCGCGGCGTTCTGTATGGTGGGATGTAGAGCGCGGCGCAACTGGCTTATACGCAGCTGATCGTCAAGTTGCGGGTAAACTCGGTCGCCGAGTATCATAAACTCCCAGATGAAAGCTTGTGTACTCTCACCTTCCTTCTGGAGCATCTCTGTATACTTCTTCTCCAAGATGGCCAGTTCGTTCGGCTTCCCGAACGTATCTACCATCTGTACTCTCAGTGCTGGCCAAGGAATATCCTGAAGCTCATACCTCAGTTTACTCAGCCACGTTCGGGCGGCCCCAGTGAAACACCCCGTGATGTATTCCTCCTTGTGGTGGGCTTTCCAACCGTACAGGTGTGCCACTTCCTCGAATTCTTCCAGGAAGGGACGGAAACCTGTCAATCCGTTGAATTTTTGGATTGAGTCGGCAGGGTGGCGACCGCTGTATTTCTTATTGAACTCTTCCACGGAGGGTTCTCTGGGGGTTGGTCGATAGATGCCATCCTGGACGTTTGGCATTCCAGCCGGCATCAGACCTACCCCTTGCGGTGGAAAACGTGGCGCGTAAACTGAAGTGCCTTGTGTCGCTCCTTGGTGAGGCTGTTGTTCCGAGGGTGTCGAGCGGCGACCGCTACGTGCAACCCGGACAAGCGAGTGAGGAGAATCAGCACGTGTCGTAATCGGTATTTCCGCACGCTCATCTCTGTGACGCGGATCATCTGACTGCCCTTGTTGTTGCCAGTCAGGATTACGCGGTAGATGACGTGTGTGCGGTGTGTAATGTCTTTCGTAACGATCGTGACGCTCTCTGTAGCCAACATAGGGGACTGAAGAGGCGTCCGAGTCATCGTCGCGAAGTCGGTGTGTGCGTGTTGTCCGCCGTGGTGTAGTCGGTCGATTCGGTGTGAATCGGTCGTCTATGAGCTGAGACATACGAGTCGAGAGTGCAGCCACTTGTTGTGACAGGTGGTCAAACTCGGCCCCAGTCGGCCGCGGCAGTGGTGTCACATCAGTAGTCACGGGTACCTCCAACAGATCTTCGTGTGAACCCTGGTGATCAGACAGGGACCCCGTATTGTCGTGTGAGGCGGCCATGATTAATGATGTGGCTTGTGTAATGTGAATGTGCGGTGACGAACGAGTCCGGCGAAGTCCAAGTCGTTGTGTGCAGCTCCGAGGGTTCTCGAGTACACTCTGAGCTATACTTTCGGGTTCCAGTATGATGGGACTCGTTCAGTTCGTGAAGTTGTAGGTCGGTGATGTCACTGTGCGTTGGTAATTTAGTGCTTGTCGGCAACCGACACTATCGTACTCTTATACACTGAGTAACGATAGATTACCTAAGCTTGTGACGTGTATAACGAAGTGGCCGTTCACTCCGTTAGTGTGGTGATGGTTGTATCGTATTGATCGTGTCCTCAGTTGGGCATGTGACGATTTTTGGTTCCCAACTGGTGTAGCGTCGTGAATTCTCTATTGAGTGTCAGACTTTAGAAGGATCTCTCTCGACACGTGGTATTTGGCGACCACGTGGAGGTTATGAGAATTCCAAAAACCTCAATAAAGAAACAGCAGATGTACAATACAACCTCGAGCGTGGTACACCACCCAATCGAAATTGCACTGCGGAAAGTGAATTAGAAATGAAGAGTGTGTGTGTAAAGAACACACAAGAATAAAAAGTTCAAGATGGCTGAACTTTTTTAAATGCACAAACAAAGGAGAAGTTCAAGATGGCTGAACTCTCCTGAAAGCAAGAGAAGAAAGCTGTTTTACTTGGAAAGTTTAAAACTTAGGTGCGGTGCCCGCACATCAAAAGTTTTAATTTAGTTTTATTAAAAAAGTAAAACAGTGTAGAAATTGAAGTGTGTTCAACAAGCTAAGTGCTTGGTGAACCAGAAGAAATGTTCAGACTGTAGAAATTTTGAGTCCTCACTGCTGGATGGCTCTGGATGAAAAAGACAGAGTCAGTGCCCAGTGAGGGACTATGTTGAGTAGAATGAAGAAGTCCGTAGGTGGCGCTGTGGTGGCCACTTCCGGTTCAGTTTATTGCAATGTCCAAAAATTGATGATTGAAAAGTTCCTCCGGGGCACGTTTTTATGGTGGCCAGGAGAAAGACACAAAAAGAGAGAAAATTCAAAGAAAAAGAGAAGTTTTCTCTAACAAGAGGAACTCCGCCAGGGGGCGCGTGAGTGCAACCCTCTGGAAGAGAAGAGAAGAGAAGAGGACACAAAAAGATGAGAGAAGGTACAACAATGAGTCACATGGAGCGTTGGCGCTTTTTGAAGAGTGTCCGGTCGATCCAAGATGGCGGCCGGGCTTCAGTGCTGTCCAATGGAGAAAGTTCATGTGATGATGCATTGAGGTGATGATGATGAAGAAATTGAAGAACATGACTTGGGACATAGAGGGTCCCAAGGGAAACACAAATGTAAAAACAAAGAACAAAGAAAAAGGGGGGACAAGAAAGTCCCACGTGGCTAAGAAAAGTGTGTTTTAAGCTTGTAAGCCCCCTAACAATGAAATAGAGTTAGGAAGAATCTTGCTTGAAAATTAAAGATGAAGAGTGAAGATAATAGGACATTTTAAAAGACACACACGTCCTTTAAAAGCCTATTAATAGGTGGATAGATTAGTAGATGAGATTTGTTTGCTCATCTCATAATGAGACTGCAAACTCCTCTCGGAGAGTAAGAAGAATTTGTTTAAAGTGTTGCCCACGTGGTGTGGGTTTCACTTTGAAAATTAAAGAAGAACAAAGGTGAAAGTGGGTGATGATAATGGAAACATAAAATACAAAAACACGGACGGAAACACATGTGTCAAAGAACTACTACCAAGGTGTTGCCCACGTGCTTGATGGATGTCGATGCAGCAGTTCCTTTAACATGTGTCTCTAAGGACAGGACACAGAATCGCGCGGTCGACACGTGGTGTGTGTAGCCACAAGTCTCTTTCGCGATTCCACAAAAACGGTACCATGCGGTTGGCTTTGACGTGATCGAGGGCCTCCATACATGGTCCCAACATAAAAAGGCGCCACGCGGTTGGCTTTGACGCTATCGAGGGCCTCCATACGTGGTTCCAACACAAAGGACGCCGCGCGGTTGGCTTTGACGTGATCGAGGGCCTCCATACGCGGTTTTACAAAGGCGCCACGTGGTCGACTTTGACGCTATCGAGGGTCTCCACACGTGGTTCCAACACAAAGGACGCCGCGCGGTTGACTTTGACGTGATCGAGGGTCTCCATACGCGGTTTTACAGACAGGTGCCACGCGGTTGACTTTGACGCTATCGAGGGTCTCCATACGTGGCTCCAACATAGAAAGGACGGACGAAGCCTCGTGAGGCACAATCACGAGACTTAGGACAAAGGACGGCTTCTGTTTACAGGTCGGAGAAGGCAGATGGAGCTATACCCCGCACCTGCACCAAATGTGAGCTTTTGACATCAACCAATATTTTATTACCAACCTTTAGATGACATTTTCTACTTTTCGTTTCTTCTCTGAGCAGTATGACACCTGCACAGAGAAGATCCGAGCTGTAGAGAGAGCTGGATGGAGATAGATTGTAGTCACTCTTCTGCATGGGGGTGTAATCGATGCAGGAGAGTGGCGGCCATCTCTCTCTCTCTTCCGGTTGATGCTGATATACATCTTCTCCATCGGTATTCCGACTAGAGAAGATGTTGTAGCTGCTGAGAATCGTATAGCTCCTGCCCTATGAAACCTCCGGCCTCTGAAGAGAAGTTATTAACATAAAGACATAGAGACAACGCTACTTCTTGTTACAACACTTTTATTCATTCCTTGTAAGAAGTACAGATACAAGGGTGAATAGTAAAATACTAACTGGAAATCCTCAGGCCCATGATTTGGAATGTATCGCAAAAACAGGCAAAGGAAAGAACTTAGGAACAAAGAGGAACATGGTCCTTTTATATCTTGGACCTGTGTACACCTGCGAGGTGTAACCAGGTCCAAGTGACCATGGTCCTTTATGTATCAATCCGCCGCTTGTGCATGAGTCAGAAAGGTGAGTCAGAGAGGAGGGAGGGACGGTTGAGAGTTGTTTACCCCCCAGGCTATGGTTTTGGCGGGATCACGATTTACAGGGTGTTACATATATATATATATATATATATATATAAATATTATATATATATATATATATACATATATATATATATATATATATATATATATATATATATATATATATATATATATATATATACATACATATATATATGTAAATATATATAATACATATATTATATATATATATACATATGCCAGTAAATGGGTTTATATGGAATCACAATTATTTCCAAAGTTCGTTGTGGGCCCATATGTTGTGCAGGCCTGTTATGATAGTTTTTTTTAATGTTGCAAACGGAATACTAGCCCAGAATTCTAAATATATTTTTTTCTATTTAAATACATTTAGATACAGTAGTAGGAAAATATCTGTTGTTGAATTTCAGAAACCTGTATAAGTTCAAAATAATTTCTAATTTTTTAAAAAAAAAAAAAGAAGCTGCCAGATTTAAATCTGTTTACAAAATCCCCACTCTAAACATTTTTTTTTTGGCATCAAGTTCATCAAAATGCGAATTTGAAAGGAGGATTGGTCTTGCAATTTTCCATCTGTCTCTCGCTTTTTTTCTTCTTTCAAATATACATATAGAGAGAAGAGAGAGAGAGAAAAAAATTTTTTTCTCTACATGAATATATGTATGCATAAATGACATCGTCTCTATTGAAACTGAAAAGAGGAACGAACACCCCCCAAACATCCCCACACCTTTAATATGAAAGAAATACCAATGATGCTGTCTCAACATATCTGCATCAAATTGGTTGAGCACGCCTGGTCGCATTCTACTGCATATTGCGAAAAACCACCTTATTTTTTTCTTTCTTTTCAACTTTTCTCTATAATAATACACGTATATGTAGCTTATGCATCTATAGCAATGGCCACACTAAGGCCTTGTTTCCATTGGTGCAAAAAGGCCAAAATTTGTACTCTGTGAAAATTTCAACTGTTGAAAGTTTGTTAATAGGGTAGAGAACGGAGTAAAATGGACATGGGTTGAGAGTCGAGACAGGGCGGTGGCGACGAATGCTTGTTGTGCAGGTGAGCTTCTATAATGCCTAGTTCTCACAACCTTCATGTAGCTCAGGCTAAGGACACAGATGGTGGTCAATGTCAAATGTTAGCTTTGGTTAGGTAGCCTTGGTTACCCATATGTAGCCTACACATTATTTAGTGTGAATGCAAGAAAAACCTGGTGGTCATAAATCTGAATAGAAAATGGCGTCATTCATTTTCTATTTCTATTCTTAGATGTTTCAGTCTATTTGTTAATTTATTAAAATAACTTAAAATTATCAATTGATCTTTATTTAATAATTACTTATTTCCATAAACTCTAAATCATCAACCTACCTACAATTAAAATATGTTGCATTTAGTGCGAATGAAGACACATGCCATTCAGTTTTGTTAGTATGGACAATATCAGCCATTTCTCTCCAATTATGTATACATTATGCAGGCTATACACAGCACAATGTCCACACATAATGGCCAGTGCCAAATTTGTAAAAATGAAATAAATATGCTGTAGTCAGCGCCACCTTTAGGCAGGTCACAAAGCCCATATGTAGCTGCTCACATGTGAACACAGTCGTTTAGCTAAGGCTATTTTAGCCCGAGCTACAAGTAGGTTGTGAGAACTAGGCATTTCGGACCTTTTTTATAGCCTCCAAAATGGGGTCTGCTTTGTTTAAGGCTATATGTGCATATTGATACGCGTATGACGTGTGTGATTCGACACAGCACAGCATGCTGTTTTGTAACCAACGAAAATTAATAGGACGGCATAAAATGTTAACACGACGCTTCACAGAGCTGTTCGTGTCTGTTTACAGACGCGTGGCGCTGTGGTCAAGACAGTTTTTTGTGCCCCGTGTGCGACGTGTTGTATTCAGGTCATTCATTTCTACACCTGTGGCTGCATCGAGAGTTCACTTAATGCATCGCAATATGAGAATCACCACACGTACTACGCGTGGGGCATGTTTACGCCATGGCGCTCATGTCCGGTCGTTTCACACACGTTATATGCGTCTGAATTTGCGCCTAGCCTTACAACAAGTGGTAAACGTTGAATCGTTCATCCATATGTTTAATCACTTCTGATCGATGAAAATCGATTTTGAAAACGGCAATGAAGACTACAATATTACGGCAAGGCAACGACTTAATATTATTTCTCAATTAACAAAAATAAACTTATTATTGATTTTTAAATTTATTTTTTCCCATGTTAATTTCCATGGGAAATCTTTACAACATTCTCAAAATAAAATGTGAAATATAAAATAACTCATGCATTCATCGTCGTGTTATAGTATTTATTGAAGTTTTCGGAATCGATTTTCATCGATCAGAAGTGATTAAACATAAAAAAACTGAATCAACGTTGACTTTTTGTCAACTGCAAACGCCCCTATTTTGAATGCAATGAAACAGTCGCTCATAGAAGCCTAAGCAAGTGACCAGTTACTTTTGAGACTTGGCGCCTGTGTTAGGAGGTTAGCCAAAACATTCTCTATCCTCTGCATTTCGATTAGTAGGAGAAAAGAAATTTGGTATGACGACTAATAACAGAACAAACGTGGTCTCCGCCTAGTTACTATTATGGTTTGGTTCATTATGTTAGGCCAATTGAAGTGAGAAAACCACATTCGCTGTACTACTTTGACTAAACCATAAATTGCCGTTTCTCGTCAATATTTATATCGAAACGGCGTTTATTTTCCGTAAAACTATAGTTAAATATATCCTACAACTAAATTTAAATTACCTGAAATGATGAGAAATTGAAGAAAAATTGATGAAAAAACCACTTACCAAAAACGAAGAGAAAAGAAAGATGGCGATTCAAAAAACGTAAAAAGTTCAAATATTCACCAAAAAGAAGGTTTAAACAAAAGTTGCCACAAAAGAAGTTGAAAAAGTTGAAATTGATTCAATTTTTGTTTTATACCTTTTTGGTGAATATTTGTGCTTTTTTCGGTTTTTTTGAGTCGCCATCTTTCTTTTCTCTTCGTTTTTCGTTTGTTTTTCTCAATCATTTGAGGTAAATTAATGTAATTTAATTAGTTGTAGAATATATTTAACTATATAGTTTTACATAAAAATAACGCCGTTTCGATGTAATTATTGATGAGAAATGTCAACTTATGGTTTAGTTAAAGTGGTACCTTAAGAGCGTTTGTGTTTTGCGTTTGCGTTTGCGTTTAGGCATGAAGGCAATAAACACATGTAAGTACGTGCTAATTTTTGTTGGTTGTTCTAAATCATTTTAATGAGAGTTCTTCTAACGTTTGTGGGACGGTGTTTTGCTCCTATGGGACTTAACATGGAGTTAAAATATGTATGATTTTAAACGTTATTAAAAAATAGAAGGACCTTTTCAAAATTTATAAAAAGGAAACATCATGAATCCAATACATGAAAGTATGTGTTAATTATTTTGTTATTGTTCTAAAACGTTTTTAACGAGAGTTTTTCAAATGTTTGTGGGACGGTTTTTGATCCAATGGGATTTAACATGGAGTTAAAAAACGAACGATTTTGAACCTTGTTTAAAAATAGAAGGACCTCTTCAAAAATTATATAAATCGAGCACGTAAAAAACAATATTATTTATTGCATTTTGCGCTTTACTATGTTTTAATTGATCGATTGTGAGGCGAATTCTTGCAGTTTTAGTAACACCATATAATAACACTCATTTGTCTCGTTATCGTCTGCTCAAAACAACAAGATGGACGTGTATCTAGTCTCTTAGTTAACACATTTTCTCCGTAGTATAAACACTGTTGTTTTTCACCAGTTGAAATTTTCACCGAGTACAAATTTTTGCCACAGTAGAAACACGGCCTTACACACACACACACACGCAATATGTATAGAGGGGACGTATATGTGATATCACTGATATGTCTTGTGGGCTAACTTGCCCAAGCTCAAAAGAATTCCTTGGAGTCATCTTGCATGCACACACACACATTCGGAATTGTTGTATTTGTTGCCTTTATTTTTTCAAGAAACAAGTCTTAAGAAAATATATATAAAGGTAAAAGGTAAATTGCAATTTCAGCTAGGCTATAATACAGCATACAAAACATAAAACTGTATGGAAAAAAAAAACTAAATATCTTTCAACCAAGTTTTTTTTATGCCATTTATACACTGTCCTCATCCAGTGCGACTACACATCCAATTTCTCAAACGAGCAACTCTTGAAATAACCACCCTCGGTCCATTCTTTTATGCTTTGTGTATGTGTATGGTATTCAGAGAGATTCTTTTATGGAAGATTAAACATTTCGTTCTATTCCTCTATATCAATTTATAAAGTAATATATACATATATATATATATATATATATATATATATATATATATATATATATATATGTATATATATATATTCTTATATACATTTATTTTGGTCATTATTCTTGCATGACAAACTCAATACAATGTCCGGCTATAAAATTAAAATAATCACGTGAGAATGTTGTGCGGAAAAGGTGGGGAGGGGAAATAATTTCCAAACCGATAACGGACAAAATCTAGTAAAGTATTTCAAAACGCCCAAATAAGAAAAGAAGAACAAAAAACATCCATTAAAATGCCCGTAAAATAAAAATATACGTAAAAATAATTCTAAAAACCCTAGAAAAAAATCAGCACGTGCGCCAATGTGTTGGCTTCACTGTGGTTTTAATTGTGGTTTTTTAAAATTATTTTAGGTATTTTTACGAGCATTTTAATGGATATTTTTTACTTAGGAGCGCGTACTCAATGGAGTTTAACATAAAGAGGTAGAAATTCGCCAATTTGAAATAGTTTTTAAAAATTGAACCGCACTTACCAAATTTTTGTCATTCTATCACCCGATCAGCACATATTTAAGTTGCACATTGCACTTTGAAAACTTAATATTGGAAAAATTTAAATATGAAAAATAAACATATTGCCGCAACTGTGTGTATTTTAAAAATTAACATTTTTCCTTTAACATTGGGTTTATGGACTCTATAGAAAAACGATGCTAGGGCTCTTTGTGTAGATTTTTCGAAGTAATTTTTTGATGTAGGCTGTAACACCCTGTAATTCGTGATCCCGCCAAAACCATAGCCCAGGGGGTAAACAACTCTCAACCGTCCCTCCCTCTCCTCTGACTCACCTTTCTGACTCATACCCAAGCGGCGGATTAATACACATAGGACCATGGTCACTTGGACCTGTTTACACCTCGCAGGTGTACACAGGTCCAAGGTATAAAAGGGCCGTGCTTCACTTTGTAGTTAGTTCTTGTCCTTGCCTTTGTATTACGTAGATTTTATCTGTATTACAATATGGGCATGAGGACACATCGTTAGTATCAAATATTCATCCTTCTATGCTGTGTTTCTATACGAGGGATGAATAAAAGCATTATAATAAGAAACAGCGTGGTCTTTATGTTTCTGTAATCAACTTCTCTTCAGAGGCCGGAGACTACATAAGGCAGAAGGTATACGATTCCTAAGCAGCTACAACATCTTCTCCTGTCGGTGTACCGAAAGGGGAAGATGTATATCAGCATCGGCCGGAAAAGATAGGGATGGCCACCACTCTGCTGCATAGATTTCACCCACATGTAGAAGGGTGACCACAATCCGTCTCCATCCAACTCTCTCTGCAGCTCGGAGCTTCTCCGCGCGGGCACTGCGCGATGCAGAGAAGCAACGAGGTACAGAAAATGTCATCTAAAGGTTAGTAAAATAAAATGGTCGATGTCAAAAGCTCACAAAGCTCATAAAAAAATTAACAATTGTTTTACCATTCTAGTTTTGAAAACAATTTGACTGTTTTCATAATGTTGTTTCTAAAAAAACATTCGCTTGGCGATTTTGCGTCCAAGTTTCACAAAAAAACGTCTATGGAGCATTGCGCTGTCCGTGGGGGAAGCAAAATGAATATCTATAAAGCCACCCTAAACATTGTTTTCAAAATGAAATAAGTAATAGATATTGATGAGTATTTTTCGAATTTTTGCAAAAATAAATATTATGTTGTAAAAATACTGGTATAATCAACTTTATACCAGGGGCGGTTTTGCCTGCACCACACAGTATATAGCATAAGTCTTACTTCTATAAATTGTATACAGCCAAATAAAACTATAATGTCATAAAGGTTGGCTTTGGTTTCTTTTGGAAAATACTATTAAGTGCCTAGACACACAGCCATCTTGTTGTTTTGAGCAGACGATAACGAGACAAATGAGTGTTGCTGTATAGTGTTACTAAACTTGCAAGAAATCGCCTCACAATCTCTCAATTAAAATACAGTAAAATGTATTGTTCTTTAGGTGCTCACTTTGTATAAATTTTGAAAAAAGGTCCTTCTATTTTTAAACAAAGTTCAAAATCGTTCGTTTTTTTAACTCCATGTTAAATCCTATATAGGATTTAACATGGAGTTAAAAAAAACGATTTTAAACGTTTGACTAAAAACGATCCCACAAACATTTGAAGAACTCTCGTTAAAAACCATTTAGAACAATAACAAAATAATTATCACATACTTTCATGTATTGGCTTCACGATGTTTTCTTTTTAGAAATTTTTGAAAAGGTCCTTCTATTTTTAAATAACATTTAAAATCTTACATTTTTTAACTCCATGTTAAGTAAAATAGGACAAAAAACCGTCACCTAAACATTTGAAGAACTTCCATTAAAAACGACTTAGAACAATCACATAAATATTAGCATGTGCATTAATCTATTGGCTTCACTATGTTTTCTTTTTATAAGCTTAGCACGTGAAGTTATTTTTTTATTAATTATTATGTGACTTCAAACCTGGAGAAAAAAAACGTTATAAGCTTAGCACGTGAAGTTATTTTTCTATTAATTATGTGACTTCAAACCTGGAGAAAAGAACGTTAAACCATTTTTAAATCAAAAACGATCGCAGTGCCTACATTCTGAGAAATTATGTATTAAACGCTATATCTATTCTCTTAAAAGTAGGCAATATGGCTTTCGTACATTTTACCGGAGGCGTTTTAAAACTACTGTAAACATGCAGCAATTAGGAATTATGGCAGATGACTTGCACAACTTCGGCTAAATAACAACTGCTAAAACAAATGTTGCAGCAAAAGATTATCGCTATGAGCAGAGGCTTAACATTAGAGCCTTGCTTTTTTGTTTTGGAAAATATCTATTTTTTCTAAGAATAAACCCACACAGCACAATGATATCCAAAAGACATCCAAAGGATGTATTTAACATCCAGGCAATACATCCTGAGGATATATATGAATATCCTTTCTACGTTTAGTGCATGTCCCCTGGATGTCCCAATGCCCCACTTGAGGAAGTATGTACGACATCCAAGATGGATCTCCATTGGATGTCTACTCTGGATGTACATATGACATCCTTAAAAAACATTATCAGGACATCCCAGATAGATGTCCATTGAATGTCTACTCTGGATGTACATATGACATCATCAAAAAACATTCGCAGGACATCCATGATGAATGGCCTGTGGACATCCAATTGTCCAAGTTGAGAATGTACACATGACGTCCTAACACTGAAAACACCGATGCCTAAAATAATTTTCATTTTCATGTAATCTTATATATAAATATCTAACATGAAGGTGCATATGTGAGTGTAAATTGTCAATGACAAAACATTTGATACATGAATTTCACACTACAGTAAAATTATTCAACTTATTATTAATTTATTTTCATATAAGAGTAAGAGCACAGATAAGTAGTTACAACTTCCCACTAGGCAAGAAAATACTGCGAGCATATGCATTAACATACATTATCACTTGTGTTCATTCATTCAGTCCTTATTCTTCCTTGTTTCACATTCAAATCTTAAGTGCCAGTTAGTTTACTGTAACTTGCAAAAAGTTTAATGTCATGATTAATTTATGAATAAAAAAATCCAAACTCCTTATTCTGCATTTCAGGATTAACACTATAAAAAGAAATTGATATTATCTTAGAAAATGGAACTTTAGACTAAGCTTAGTTTGTTAGAAATTATTTAAGATCATAATGTTATGATCTTAAATAATTGCTAACAGACCAAGCTTAGTCTAAAGTTCTATTTTCTAAATTAATATCAAATCTAAAATATCAACATGAAAATATTGTCTGTTTAAAGTTAATATACAAACATATAAGCCAGTTGTAAAAATCATTACCTTAAAATTGCTGTTAAGTGATTAAGATACCCCTTCTGGTTTCTAAAATAATTTCAAGCTTTTCTTAATGTTACTCTTGAAAGACAGAATAACCAGAGTTTGGTTGGTGCTAAAAAATAACAACAAAAGGTAGAAAAACTAGCTAGCAGAAAGAACGGACAATGTTCTCTTGAACTTTTAAACCTTTAGCATAAATAATATTCTTATATAAAGTACTGTGTATTTCTTCTGGGATATTTAATTTTAAAAAATCGAACTTTAGTTTTCCTAAGTTTGATTTTTAAGATTTTCCACTGCCATTAGCCAAGCACATTGAGGTACCTGAATGGGCTTGGCCAACGTGTTTATAAATGCAATGAATTTACATGTAGTAATCATAGCACAATGTGGGAAGCAAAGGGCTTAATAAAGAAACTGTAATACAAATGAATAATGAATGTCAACTTACACATGAAATTAAGAGACTTTTTCCATGAACCATCAATATGCAAAACTGTTTAAAATGCTTCTTTTTTAAAGTTTTAAAAGTTTGCAAACTTTGAAATCACTTCTGTGCTCTTTTAGCAAACACACCCTTTTATGATCCAACATTCCAAAAGCCTTACCCAAACTCTCATTACTTATCCAAAACAGGATCACAGGGTAGTACTGGTGTTACTTTTGCCACCCACTTAATGAAAACTTCCTTTTACAATCCTATATTACTTTAGACTATGGTCAAGTGAAATACATGTATATACACTATACTTGTATAACGTGGTAACGTTTTTGTTATTGTTCTAAATTTTTTTTAACGAGAGTTCATCAAATGTTTGTGAGACGGTTTTTGATCCAATGGGATTTAACATGGAGTTAAAAAAAGCGATTGTGAGACTACAGTATTTCTTGCAAGTTTAGTAACACCATATAGTAACATGTATTTGTCTCGTTGTCGTCTGCACAAAACAACAAGATGGAAGTGTATCTCTTAAAAATATACTGACTGGTAGAGACATCTGGTAGTGTGTGTTCAAATCCATTTAATGTGATTTTGCGAATTGATTGTGATTTTTCTCTTGACATTGGTCCTACCATTTTAACAAAATATAATTTCATTTAGAAACCCTGCTATTTCAAAAAAGAAGCTCAACCAAGATACACAAATTAAAGCACGTCAAAAGAAATAGAATTTTCTACATTAATGTCATTGCTATCTATTGGTAAAAAAGTCAGCGTAATTCCAATATTTCTACTTAATACAAGTGAGAAATGTAACCGAGCAAAGACATTTATAGAAAGTATAGACAGTAACACCACCTTAGAATGACAGCTAATACTTTTAATAAAGAAACCACAGCTTTTTTAATTTCGCAGGAGCTGTAAAAATCTCCACAAATACGCGCGTGTACAGTGCCTCTAAAAAGGAAACGTTACTCATTCTGAGACACATACACAGGAAACCACATCGAAATGTTTTTTTTATCTTCAAATCGCTTGGCTTAAACGCAGATGACAACGTTGCCTTTCTTAGTTTATCTATATATGCTTTATATACAATTTTACATTAGGCATTTAGTGTAAAATATCGCAGTATATTCTAGTCTACAAATTATAAAGGTATCATATAAGAGAGGAGTGTCCAAAACATAAGAGTTAGAAAGTCGTGATTTTGAAATAGTTTTTAAAAATATAATTACACTTAACAATTTTGTGTCATTTTATCACTCGATCAGCATATATATAAGGTGCACATTACACTTTAAAAACTTAATATTGTGACAACTTTAAATATAAAAATAAACATTGCCGCGATTGTGTATTTTAAAGAGTAACGTTTTTTCTTTAACATTAGATCTATGAGCTCAATATAAAAACGATGCTAGCGCTCTTTGCGAAGATTTTTCGAAGTAATTTTTTGATGTAGCCTTAGTAACCAACAATTTGTTTTGAAGCGCAGCTTTAGTTGATTCTCTGCTAATTACAATTACAATTAGTACTCTGCTATCAGCCAAACAGGCCTATGGCAGAGGGACATAACAGTCCATATGCAGCATTAAGCATAGTCAAGCACATATACATGCACATATATAAAGACAAAATGAATATACAAATGTCAATCCCACAAAACAAAATTATCCTCATTCACCACTGCATCAGGAAAAGAGTTCCATTGTCTTATAACTCTAGGAAAAAAGACCAATAATATGATTCTGCCCTAGCAAAAAATCTCCCGAATTTTCCGAGAGTGGTCAGCCCTGCCCATGTATAGTGCTTTATGAACATCACTGGTCTGTGGTTTAGGACAATCACCACATGTAATTTTTCCAAACAATTTCGAACTTAACTCAGCCCTGTGATGTGCCAAACTATGCCTTTGTAGCACTGACAGCATCTCAGTGACACTATCTGTAAATTTGTACCTGCCACAAACAAACCTAGCTGCCTTATGCTGAACCATTTCAACTGAATGAGTGTGTGACAAGAGTGAGGATTCCATACACTGCAGCAATACTCAAGATGAGGCCGAACCAATGCTTGATAGGCAATAGTTTTAACTTGTGACGGGCAGGTGCCCAATGTCCTTTGACTAAAACGAAGCATTTGTAGAGCTTTCCCAGTAACACCATCAATGTGTTTTTTTCCAAGAAAGGTCATCTGTCATTGTAACCCCCAAATACTTAAGTTATAACACTTGACACTGAAGAATAGTGTCATTCATACTATAATTGAACACAATTGGATTTCTACCCCGACTTAGCCTCATAACACTACACTTCCCTTCATTCAACTGAAGTTGCCATGTATTACACTATCCCTCAATTGCCTTCAAGTCTAGAGCTAATGTATCACAGTCTTGGATACCATCAACCTCTATGTAAATTAGAGTATCATCAGCAAATAGTTTACAGTTGCTGCCAACTGTGCTGCTGAGGTCATTAATAAATATCAGGAACAAAAGAGGACCTATCACACTACCCTGGGGTACACCAGATTGAACAGCCAACCACTCTGAGCAAGACCCATTTACAACTACCCTTTGTTTCCTGTCACTTAAAAAAGACGTTACCCATTTGGTTACCTGGTCCCCAACCCATATGCTGCAACTTTTGCCAGAAGTTTTGAATGTGAAACAGTGTCAAATGCCTTACAAAAGTCAAGAAACACCATGTCAACCTATTCACCATTTTCTAAACTCTTCTGGAGATCATCCACTACCAGGATAAGTTGAGTCTCACAAGAGCACCCTCTCAGGAAACCATGTTGGTTATCAGAAATGAGATTGTGAGATTTGAGAAACTTAATGCAGCCAGAGTATATGATATGCTCAAGAATTTTACAAACCACTGAAATTAGAAATACAGGCCTATAGTTTGCAGCTTCAGACTTATTTCATGACTTAAATATTGGGGTAACATTTGCTAATTTCCACATGCTTGGAACAACCCCTTGATCCAAAGACTGCTGATAAATTAGCTAAAGAATTGGTCCCACTTCCGCAGCTAATTTTATAACTACTGCATGAATTCCGTATGGCCCCCTACTTTTATTTTTATTAAGGGTCAATAGTTGCTTGATAATGCCCTCAGTATTAACAAAAATATCCCCCAAAGAATGCATTGTTCTAGACTTAAAAGCATAAGGGGCAGTATTTTCATCTGCTTCTCTGCTTTTTCATTCTGGCTGTGATATTAGTTCTCCATTTGCCCCAAAAAGAGCTGTAATCGAGTACTGACCAGCCTGAGAATGCTTGACATACCTCCAAAACAGCTTTGGATCTTCTTGCAGCCATTTACTGAGTTTATTAATTTTAAAATCCTTATAAGCCAATTCTCTTTAATGGAACAAACTTTAAGACCCCTCCCATCAGTAACGAGTGAAAATTTTCATCAGCATCATGTTGATTAAAATTATGTTTAAAGTTCTCAAGATTTTGCTGCATATGCATCTTAAACCCATCCCAGTTACAATTGTTATAAAGACTAACCTGCCTTATGGCTTTAACAGTACTCCTAACATTAACATTGACATCACAAGTTACAATGTGATGGTCACTAATTCCCTCAGAAGCCTTAACATTAGATATCATAAGGGGAAGGTTAGTTATTACAACATCAAGGACACTACTATTTCCAGTTGGTTGCATAACCATCTGTTCCATGGAGTAAATATTTAAACTTTCCAACAATGAAATAGCTAAAGTAACATCATTCCGACCTGTAAATGAGCGAAGTTCCCAGTTTATGTTTGGGAAGTTAATATCACCTCCTAAAATTATAGCTGAGTTATTGTGCGCATGATGAAGGGCATCGAGACATGAGCAAAAGGCAGCTATATCACTAATTGAAGATTCTGGTGCGCAACAGAAAGAAATTAAAAATACATTTTTCCCATTGAGCAGCTCTACATTGCAGCAAACTATCTCACACCCAGTCTGAAATGCCTGTTCCCTTTGGCTGTTAACCAAATTTGAAACTGCTATAAAAACTCCACCACCAGTATGCCCCACCCTGTCCCTACTATATATTGCAAAGTTAGATGGAAACACCTCTCCATTGCTAACATTGTCATCCAGCCATGACTCAGTTCCAAGTAGTTTTTGAGTCTGATTCTTCAATGGGAGCAAAGAAGTCAGGTACCTTTCTCCGCAACCTTCTGCAATTTACAACCATGATTTTCGTATTTTTATTTATAACTGACCCATGTGAAAAATTTCCTTTCACTGCAGCATCTCTAGAATAGGGATTTGCAGTCACAACTTGAGGTTGAGCTAGGATTCTACAGGACCCTGTCATTCTCCCTTCATGGCAATAATCCCCCTTTCCCCAATACCACCCACAGGCCCCAACACTACACTAAAAACTTACCAACAAATTCTCCAAACTTTTTACCAACTACTTCTCCTGCATGAGTGTTAAAATGCACCCAATCAGGGCGATCATAACTCCATTCACCTTGAAACCTACCATAGCTGCTCTCCACTCAATTAACTGAACCCCCACCTGACTAAAAGCCACCACTAATCTGTTATTAACCCACCAGGCCCTGCGGAAGATTAAGGTGCCTCTATCCACCCTTTATGGGATTGCACTAACACACACCTTAACCCCCACCCTAGAGCTAACTGTATGCTTAGCTAAGCTACCTAACTTATCTAAAATTTCTGAGCCACTCTGTCTACATAGATCATTAGCACCTACATGCAACATCACTAGCACCTCATCTGCAGTTTCACCCCGTACCATTCTACTTATATGCTGCTCAACATACTCAATTTTAGCCCCCGGTAAGCATGCCACACTAACTTTTTCCCTGGAATTTCCTTTGGGGACAGCCCACCTATTGATATGCCTCACATTACTGTCACCAACAATGACAACAGATCTAGTCTTAGCCATTTTCTTATTTGACTCCCCATCTTCACAATTAAATCTCACCTTCCTTGGCATACAGGACACCCTAGCCCCCTTACCCCATCTACATGTCCCACAGATTTTTCTTGGGCCCTAGAGACCTTCCCCAATGCATCAAATCTATTACATATAGGAGTCCTGGTGACACTAAAGGGACCCCAACTAGCTTAGCCCCCTTAACCACAACCTCCCATCTTAGCCGCCCTGGTGCAGACCTAACTGGTGCTAACCTAACTGGCATGGCAGCAGACACAGGCTCTTCACTAGGGGAAGGGCTAGCCTCAAATACAGCTAACATTTCCCTCATCAAAGACACCTCTGCCTGAAGCCATGCCACTTCCTGCCTTAGCTGAGCCTTACTAACAAAACCCATTACTAAAAACAAAAACCTAATGAGCCCAAAAATTAAGCTTGTAAGTGAACCAAAACAGAAAAAAAGAAAAGAAAAGAAAAGAAAAAGATAGTTTTTTGAAAAATAGTAATAACTCAAATAGTACTAATCTGATTCACCAGCATCTTCCGCAGGCAAAGTTCTATATGATTCAATAATAAAATCACCTCAAAACTAAAGAAATATTTGTGACACAAACAAAAAACGGGAAAAATGGAACCTTTTACAAAAAATAAAAAAAGACAGAATCTAATTAAAAAGGTTATATGATAAAAACTACTTATCCAGAAACGTGTTCAGCAGGCCAAATACTATCAGGAACAGTGAAGATTTAACTTGGATGTCACAAGTGAGTTAGATTAAATGGCCAAAAACCGAAAGCAAAGGGGGAAAAACTAAAAACGTGGTTTCCTAGATGGCTGCAAACAAAGAAAATTTTCAAGCCTAAATGACGTTTTTAGTAAAAAACATTATAGCTTAAAAACTACTTGACTAATTTCAAACCCGATTGCTGCAACGTGTTCAGTATGCTACAGAGTAGTAAACACGGTATAAAACTTATTTTAATCTAAAAAAATTGATATGGAAAGTTTTCTTACATCATTGTATCAGTACATTTACATCGGTTTTGACCCCTTGACTCGGCTCCCCATTATGTGCATCTGCAGTGCTGCTAGCATCAAGAAACTCGCAACTTGTAATTACCCCTGGCTAGAAATGTCCTATGGTTTTTTTCTGCAGGAAATACCTCGTAATTTTTCTACAAAAAACTGCCAAAAAAAACTGCAGTTGCCTGAAGTTTTTCTCTAATTTTTTTTGGCACCTTTGTTCTACAGACAAAGTGCGAATATATTAGTTTTTCAGCTGCAAAGTTTATGCAGAATATCTGTTAAAATAACTGTGCAGTTTTTTTGCAAAAAATACTGTAAATATTAACTGCAGTTGGTTGCAGTTTTTTCTTCTGTGGAATAACAACACCTCCATTTTGTTAGAATACCAGCAAATATATATTGTTGTTCCTTTATTGATCATCAGATTTCAGAAATATTCTGTAAAACAAACTCAAATATAATATTGCAGATGGCTGATTTTGAATTTAGAATTTATCTTATTAACATGCTTTTAAAGAGGAACTCACATATGGAATTCTGCCAAGAAAATCCAAATGGAATTTTTTATGCAAATCTGCAGTCCACTTTCTCCTCAAATGAATGGAATGTGTCAGTGGCAGATCCAGCTATATTCGTGGGGGTGGGCCGCCCCTCTGCCAAAAATTTGGCGCTCCCTGGACGGAAATAACAAACTATACATGTTCGTCCTCAAACAAAAATTGAAAAATTATTTTATTTTCGGCGACTTCTTATGGCTCCTATAGTGAACGTCTCATCCGTAGTTTCTATTCGTGATCAATAAATGGCGCTGCTAACGCGAATCTGCAATCACTTTCCTATGTAAAACGATAGAAAGCAATGTGCACGCTCACGGAAGTTAGCAGTGGGCTAATGCTAGTAAAGTTAGTCATTCTAGTAACTGTGTGCGCTTCTAGAGACTGCGTGCATTCACTTTTCTGCCGCGCTCTATCTATTGTGCGCTTTATTATAGTTATCTTCATAATGTGGATGTCTGACAAACGATTATTCATTGTTTTCATACTAAATTATAATAATATTTAAATTTCTGCCATTAGAATTAATTTACTAAATTAGTAAATTCGGCGGCCCGGTGTCCCTTTGCAATTCACTTTGCCCCCCCCCCCCACGCAACAAAACCTAAATCTGCCACTGGAATGTGTATTAAAATGTATGACTTAAAACAACTTATTGAATGTGTTATTCACACTAATTTTGTTTACCTTTTGTCAAAATTGCATTTTCTGCTTTGATTTTCAGGCTCGGAACACTTTCATGGAAATGATTATTTTTATGAAATGCAAACTTTCTTGACTTGTCGCTTCACTGTTTTATACCTTTATTCCGTATCATGGCCTTAACAA
This sequence comes from Brachycybe producta, assembly GCA_036925085.1. Lineage (NCBI taxonomy): Eukaryota > Metazoa > Arthropoda > Diplopoda > Playtdesmida > Andrognathidae > Brachycybe > Brachycybe producta. The sequence goes on along the minus strand of JAUPFP010000010.1, from coordinate 4,607,118 downwards.
AAATGAAGATTTTCTTGTTAAAGAGACCAGTACCCATAGGAATGTTTTGTTGAAATATTTTCAAAACTTACCTAACGATTGCCAAAATAATTTTTAAAATTAAAAAAGTCATTTAAATTATAAAAAAAGAACTTAAAAATGAAGTGACTTTTCCTGAATCACCAAACAACGCCATTTTAAATTTCTAAAAACAAAAGTCTACCCCTCAATGTAGTGGCAAATGTTGTCACCTCACACTTCCATAATTCCTTAATCAAATACGTATACTCCATAGTCATATTAAACTCAATACAACTTTCACATCAACTCGAGAGCCATGTGGCAGGTGGGATAATTCCAATTTATAGTACTTTGAAATGAATATTATGTAACACCCAGTGAGTTGTGATTCTCCCAGAACACTAGGTCACTTGGACCTAGTTGCACCTCGGAGGGGTACACACGTCCAAGGTATAAAAGGACCATGCTCCTCTTTGTTCTTGGTCCACTCTTTTGTTCAACTCTTTGTACTACGTCGATTCTAATACCGTATCACATCATGGGCACATGGACGCACCTTTGATTAACAATGAATTCATTCTTGTAATATTATTGTTTCTAACCAAGAATGAATAGTGTTTATAATATGAAACTACGTTGTCTTATTGTTCGGAAACTAACCCTTCTCTAGACAAGCCGGAGACACCATAGGACAAAAACGCATACGGATCCCTTACGGACCAGTAAGTTTAAGAAGGAAGATGAAACACAATGGTGACCAGAAGTGGATGGTAACTATCCTTCTGAGGAGATCACACCCCTACTCAGGAGATCACACCCCTACTCAGGAGGACAACTACAATCCACCACAATCTACCTATACTGGTAGCTCGAATATTCTCCGTGTGGTTACCATGCAATCGAGGGAAGAGACGAGCTACTGGAAAATGGTCAGAGAAGTCGCCAATGATGTATTTGAATAGTGAATTAAAAGTAATGTGAAGTGACAACATTGAAATTCGAGTAAAGGAGTGTATATTTTTTTATTGCCAATGTCTGTTGTTTGGTGGCGCATCTATCTGATAAAAGTCCATTTATATGAAATTGATTTGATTGATTGATTTTTTAAAATTATATTAACGACTTTTATTTTAAGTTTTAAAAATCGTTTTGTAAGTCTTGACAATATTTTGAAAATAAATTTCTGTTCGTAATGGTCTCTTTAAGGTCATGTTGCAGACTTATGAGTCTTGAGTGGAAACATACCTTAACAAAACAGTTTTTATCACCCTGTACTTTTTAAAAGTTATAAGGATTTATGTAAATGTTTCGCATATGTGTATGCATAGTTTTATTGTTCTTTTGGTCGGTATGGCCTATATGGAAGTATTTGTTGGAAGGCTTAAATAGTTTATCTTAAAAAAAAGAATTGTAGGCCTACACACTGCAGACAAATGGGTATTTTTTTATAAGTTGAAACGCCTTCGGGTCAGAAATGCATCACCGAAGAGAAGAAAAAAGAATCAAACACGAATATATAAGGAAAGTGTTGGATAAAGGAAGGGGGAGGGAGGAGATACTCTAAGAGAAGGGCGGCATAAAAGATGTAGGTAACAACGTGTTAAAGGCAACCTTCTGGGCCTAAGTAGTAAATGCAGAAACATCAACAGCAATGGATGGATAACAGATAAATAGGACACAGACACACAAAGTGAAGATGCAGTACAGCATTGCTATTTTTCTTCTTCTTTTGGCAGAATGCCAACCACATCTAAAAGTCCACCTTACTTGATTCTGTTGCTACAAAAAAAAATTCAGAATTGGATCTCTATGTTCTCTCTATAACCCCATATATTCTAATCGGTGCGTGCTCAACTTGTCGCCATTCTCTCTCAATGCATTTCTTGTCTTGTTGCCATTAACATATTATGCGCAACTTATAGTGAAATCAGTGATCGAGCAGCGTTCTTGCAAATGCAGCTCAAACGATGCGTTCACGTGTCACGATGTCAAGTAATTTCACCATGCCACACACTTTGCACTTTCCTCAGATATCGTCTGAGGCGGTCCTGAAAATACTGCAAAGCATGTGTAATTGTATATTGTTGAGTAGGGATGTTCAGATGGCGATATGAATAGTCCTAATACTATGGCGATAAGACAAACCATAGCCTCCTATAGATACAGGCATGCCGGCTTCGAAATTTAGATACCCGTAAAATGGCCGCCATTTGCCCAATTTACTCGCTAAGTGGCGCAACCTGTGGATGCTTATAAATGTTATTTTGTTGTGTATTCTATTGGTTTTCCCTCGTTGTTTCACCGTGTGCTATACGGTTATTTCTTAAGAAAAATTAAGTTGGTTTTTAATGTTGTAATTCTTTTTATTAATTTGTTTAAAAAATGTTTACGTTCAATATAAGTTATTTTTTTTAAAAAATTTAATTTTCCCCACAATATTTTTATTTATATTTTTCTTTTTTTAAAACAATTGCTTGTTTAAAATTTGCCACAAATCACACAAATAATTTTAATTTAAATACATTTAAAATTTTTGGTTATTTTATATTAATTAATAGTTGATTCTTCCAAATAGTCACTTATAAAATTTTCTTAAAAAAAGATTTTTAAGAGTATTAAAAATCATCTTATTTAAAACAATTTATTCATTTTAGAATTGTATATAGAAATATATATATAACTAGAAAGAAAGCCCGTCTTCGACAGGCGTGATAGTCTCACATAATATCTCAGATTGAGAAAATTTCACGATATACAACATTTCGAGTAAATACTTTGTTTGATCCTGGTATAAGTCTGCCTTGCATTGAAGTGTCAATAATTTTTACCTTAAATGAAAAGGGACACTCGTACTCTCTGTCCCACATAAATCCACCACTGCAGTCATGAGCGTGAAAGCATTATAAAACAGTTAAATGAATAGTTTCTTAAGCAGTGAAAGTATTCCAATGGTATTTAAAACAACTAAACCAATAAACCCTGATTAAATTTATAAAATAAAAAACAATGTTCATTAAAACTAAAATACAAACCATAAATAATTAGGTGGTAATGTAATCCAGATTAAGTGTAATTGTAGATAGCTGAAAATTATGTTGTTTTCTAATCATAAAGAATGAACTTTGAAATACAAAATTTGCAAATTTCAAAATGAAAGGTGACCTCATTGTAACCCTAGTGGGTTAATTTATTCATTGATCAAAAGTATGATGCATTTATTCACGCTTTCCTGGCTGCCAACTTTTTTTATTCAGGTTTTTTTTTAAATGTGATGATTTTTCACAAAAATAAGATAAACGGAACAAAATTGAAAATTCTAATGTAGCCTACCAAAAAACCCATCTAAAGATGTATATACTGGTTAATTTTCACGATTCTAGAGTGTGTAGTTTCCGAGAACATTCGTGCACAAAGGGAGAGAGTGAGGGAGGGAGGGAGTCAGCCCTTAGCAAATTATATTACTGTAGATAATATAATTCTAAAATGAATAAATTGTTTTCAATAAGAGATAGTTTTTAATATTCTTAAAAATATTTTTTAAGAATATTTTATAAGTGACTATTTGAATAAAATCAACTATTATTTAATTTAAATATATTTCCATAATTTACAATATTAATTACTTAGGAATTTCATTAATTGGCTAATTAAAATGCACATTTTTTCAAATCAAAATGTTAACCAATTTGTAATGGAAATAATCTTATTGTTAATATTAAACAGGCCTGGTGGAAAGCCAACTGAACTTTTTGGCAAAAAAAAAATTATTATCATTTTTCTCAAAGTTGAACTTTGAAGAAAGATTATTTGAAATAATTTACAGAAATCGATACAGAAACGAGAAGATAGGAAAAAATCGTAAAATTGATATTTACAATATATTAATATATTACATATAATTAATTAATTATATATATAATATAAATAATATAAATTTATATATATGTATACTGTATATTTATATGAACATACTATACAGTGTATATATATATATATATATATAAATATATATATATATATATATATATATATATATATACTAGTGGGGTAACCCATCATAAATGACGGGAGCAAAATTCACAGACAATTGTGCCCAGCATCAGAATTTCTTTTCCTCCACCCTTTTATGATGTCGGACCAAGTAACAAATCAATAAGAAATTGATGACGTTCATAAAAGGGCAGAGCAAAAGAAATTCTAATGCTGGGCTCAATTGCCTGTGATATATCCCCTCCCCTTTTTATATTTGAAAGAGAAAATGAGTTTTGCATTTTCTTTCTTGTTCCTTTTTACTTTTTTCATTTCAATTTCAGTCACCCCCTCCCACTTTTTCCCCCTCCACGTTTCTCTCTCTCAGTCTCTCCCCTTCTACACTTTCCAACCTTTTCCCCTCTCCAATTTAATATCATGGGGTTCTTGGATGGGGAGTGTACAACATATAGTTGACCTTGAGAAAAAAAGTGGTTAATTCATTTAAATTTATATAAATTCCGATGTTACACACACAGACCTGGCTTAATATATCTATAATATATATATATATATATATATATATATATATATATATACATATATATATATATATATATAATATATATATATGATATTTATATATATATACACTAATTTATTAATAATTTACAATTGATTATAACAAATTAAATTAACTGAAAATAATTATGATTAACATGTTCTATGTGTGATTTTTCTCTTAGGAGGCTATGCACAAACCTTAGTTTTCAGTATCGACTCAAAGCACCTCTAGTGCTAATTAGATGCCTAACCAGCACCATTTTAATGCCCCATAGAGTCAATGGGAAGCTGACAGGCCTGTATCTATAGGAGGCTATGAACAAACTATCAAGTGGTTTAGCAATTGATAGTTGTATCGATAGTTTTAGGGAGGTTGTTAAGAGGGTGTTTGGTAAAAAACAAGACTTGCATGTGATGAGTCGATTATTTTGCCTGTAGGCATGTGAGTAGTTTATAGAGATGGAAAACACTATCTCTATGACTCTTTTGCTTCTCAATGAAAATCTGAAAAACACGCTGATTGGCTGTTTTGTCTAGGATAATCACTGCTCCTCCTGATCGATGATAATCGATTTTGATAACTGTTTCCAATATTTGAATGATACAATATTAAAATGAGTTATTTTGATTTTAAAAAAATTCATAAATAAACTTCTTATTGATTGTTAAATAAATGCCCCATGTATTTTCAATGCAAATAAACGAAAATAAAACAATCAATAAAAAGTTTATTTATAAAAGGAAATTTTTCAATCAAAATAGCTTACATGGATCTCGTATTATTGAAGCATTGAAAACAGTTTTCAAAATCGATTATTGTTGATCAGGAGGAGCAGGAATTATCCTAGAAAATCGGATGAATTCTAGAATAAAAAAAACAATCAGCGTGTTTCATTTTTCTTTGATGAAAAGCGCGGCAATTCGTGCGCTCCTCCCTTTTTTGAAAAAAACAAACAACGTGCACTCTTCCTGTTTAGAAATAGAACAACGCACACTCAACCATCTCTATGACAATTTTTTTCTTTGTCAACTGCTGAGCCTCACCTACAGTTCAAAGTCGGCGCAGTCCACAACCGCCAAAAATAAGCATGTCTTGTTTTTTTACCAAATACAATCTTAATTTGACAATGTGGTATCATTTGTTAAGTGAACGTTTGTTGTTACTGAGAGGCCAGAGGTCATTAGAAATTCGAAATGAAAAAGCATTTATTTTCGTTTTTTCAGATCAACAAGAATTTATCTTCAAACAGGGCCAGATTAGCCTACATGGGGCCCTTGGCTAATATATATATGGGGGCCCCCTTCCATAAATCTTAAGACTATTACCTTCCTGGACTGGCAACTTTCTATGTTCTTCATGATAAGGTTTTGAATGCCTGCTCTATGGTGGAAGTAGAGGAGAAAGCAAATCCAGCTTCGTTGTATGTAAAATCGGAGAGAATGTCTCGTTTCGCAAAAAGAAAAACATTGGGGGTGAATCATATATGGTATGGCAAGCCATTTTAGGTTTTATCTGCATTTTACTGAATCTTCAGATTTTAATTCTATTCTGTGAATTCAGTAAGACGCTGATAAAAGTAAAATGGATTTCCATACATACGCTCTGCTGTGAATCTGGATGAATCTTTGTAAATCTTAATGAATGTCGTACATGATTTTTTTATTAAGTGTCTGCCCCTTGAAATGCACTCTCTATAACTACAAAATGAACTCGTCCTAAACTTGACATCTCCAAATTTCATATACCGTAATCCTGCTAGAGGCGCCGTTTCTACACTGCATATGCAAGGGTTAAAAATTGTTGTATAGTTGATTAATAATCCCTCAACAAAACTCCAGTGAGACAAAAATTAATATTTAATTATTTAATATAACAAAACAAATAAAATATATTAATATTAACAGCTGTTTAGTTGACAAAAATATAAATAAATAGTAGCATTAAAATATAATAAATAACCAAAGAAATAAGAATAAAATTTCTTGCATACGGTCAAGAGGAAGTACAACTTCAACTCAGTATTGGAACCAAACATGAACTTAGGGTGTTCATGCAAACCAGTGTTGTTTCTTGCTGGAGTGGATTTCATGCAATACCAGATGATATGAAGTTAGATTATGAGATGCTGCTTATAATGAAAGGTGATTGAAAATAGTTCATACTATGCTGACATAGATGAACAGTTGAAAATATAGTTTACACAATAATGACTATTATAAAGCACAATAGGCTATACAATAATGATGGTATAATAATGTATACCAGAAGGCACTAAATATTCCCCATATTATTAGGCTCCCCCACTGCCAAAATTTTGTTTAGAAAAATATTGTGGTATTTTCCTCACATCTTTTTAATATGAAGGAAAAATTAAAAACCATCAGAATCATCGAGGTTAATTTTTTTCCACTGGTGGTGGGAGTCTGACAATATGCGAAGTGTTTAGCACCATTGGAATGAGGAGCTTAGCCTTTATTTCAACCAAAACAAATATCAGTTATTATCAGACAATGTTATGATGGTATCTACTGCAATAAAACATCGATTCCATAGCATTAGCTTAGTATTCCAGCAAAAAATGCCCCAATTCCATTCAATAACCTAACGAAGGAATGGTTATGAAACCAAAATATCACCACTCTCGAATGGTTGGTGTGTCCCCTGGACTTAAATCTTGTAGAAAGCTTTTGGGACATCATCGTACGTGATTATTAAGCAGATTGCCATGATTATGCTACTATATCAAAACTGAAAAGTGCCATTTTAGCTGCTTCGGGCAGAATTTCTGTAAATGTGTTTATAAATCTAGTTTAAAGTATGTAGAAAAGAATGTTTTAAGTTCTAAAACATCAGGACAATCCTATACCTTATAAATTTTAATGTTACTGTTGTGCTCCAAATGTTATTTTGTCACAATAATTAATAAAAGTGAAAAGTTTCTTATTGCATCTATAATTATGAAACGGTCATTTTCCAGTTTTTAATTTTTTTAATTTTTTCCTTGTTGAGAAAAAAATTTCTGCTTACCAGAAAGTTTGTAATAAAAGATGATCTGTTTATGGAAAGAATTTCAAGCGAATCCATAAAATTTAACTCGAGATATAACCAATTTTTGGGTTGTATCTATATATATATATGAAACACACTGTATATATACATTTAGAAAGCTATGAGGATGTTTCTTAATCCCCCTGTCTTGCACGTGCAGGGTGGTTGCTGAGTCGCCCAGGTACCCTAATTCCTTTGCTGGGTCATAGGAAGTATTCCTGCCACATTTGGCTCTTATAGGTGAAAAGGTTTGGGAATGCATAGCGGACATACAGATGGACAGACAGACAACCCACATCCAAAAATATAGATAAGATTATTAGTTATGAATTTATACTTATTTTAATTTAAAAAAATTCAATTTTTGAGTTGTCTTTTTTAGCACTAATTAAATTTTTATTATTGAAATTTACCAGTATTACCTGTTTTGGTAATGCCGCATTACCAAAAACCCTGTATTGCTGTAAGTTGACTGGTAATAGAAACCCTAGTTGGTTTTCTCTTTCAGACTCAGTTATTTTTACATCAATGAAAGTTAGACAACTGTAACGAAAATGTGCTCCTTTGATCATTTGCAAAAAACACAGTAATTCACCACGATTTTGGGGGCCCCTCAAAATTCGGGGGCCCTTGACTGCAGCCCTTTTAGCCCAATGGCTAATCTGGCACTGTCTTCAAAAACAATGCTTTTCAGTTTTCAGCAGGTCAAAGAAATATTTTCACTAATTAGGAAAAGTTGAAAATTATCAATAGTACTATGGATATTTAGGCGATGGGAAAAACCTCATGTGAAGATGGAAAAATTCAAAAATCAACATCTACACACAGAATAAAAAGTTTTACAGAAGGGAGACTTGATCATTTTTTTGTGATAGAGTTTCTTCTGTGCATGTGCGGTGTCACCACTGATATTCTTTGACATTTTTCTTTATTTTGGGTGCCGCCATCTTGAAACTGGGTAAAGACACGTTCTCCATATGAAGCTCGGTTTGCACTAGCATAGCCTCCTATAGATACAGGCCTGCCCGCTTCAAAATTTAGATACCCATAAAATGGCTGCCATTTGCCCAATTTACTCGCTAGGCGGCACAACCTGTGAATGCTTACAAATGTCATTTTGTTGTGTATTCTATTGGTTTTGACTCGTTTAATTGTATACTATTACTTTACTGGACTGGCAACTCCCTATCTTCTACATGTTAAAGCATTAAATGCATGTTTATAGGTAAAAGTGACGCCAGCTCCATCTGGTGGCATTATTTTTAAAGAAAATCGCGAGTGAAAGTCTGTTTTTTTGTGTGGTTCGATGTATATTGATGTGACATCAGAGTACATAACCAACCAATTAGAAGTTGCGTTCGTCATAAAAAGGGCGGAGCCAACTTCTGTTCGTCCCTCCTGATTTCTAATTGCCTGTGTCATAGCCTCCTATAGATAGTATCTATAGGAGGCTATGCCTGTGTAATTCTTCATTGGCCATACTTTTTATACTAATATATAAAAATACACCCTACATGGCTACAAAATGAACTTGTCCAAAACTTGAATTTTACTATTCAAGTTCATATACCATAGTCCCGCTAGAGCTTGGAAAACGACGATTCATAACTGTCAAACACAAAATTTCGGGAGTTGCCAGTCCAGTAAAGTAATAGTTTCTGAGCAGTTTCGTCATTGCATCCTCATCTTTAACATTGTATTTCTAGGTGTTATTTCTTAAAAATTGGAATTTAAGAATGGGTTAAAATTCAACTAAATCTCATCATCAGGTTGAAAATAATACACATTCTAAAGATAAACAGGGTGTATTTTTCGTGATTCTGAGTCAAATATAATGTGTTAAGTTATTGGTATCTTCGTTTCATTTATGATTGCACATACGGCAGTCTCACTCTTGCCACAGAATCAGTTGCATATCCAGGATTTTTTGGGCTGGGGATCCATAATTCTTTAGAATAAAGCTAGTTGTGCACTACGTCATGTAGTTCCTGTAGTTCCGTGTCACGCCGCATATATGCATAATATAGTGTTGGGCGATCCGTATCGATTTTTCGGAGTATCGATGTTTTCCTTCCGATTTTTTCGATTTTTGTATCGATTTTCGTTTTCCCGATTTTCCTATGGATCGATTTATTTTGGTCAAAATCGATTCTTTCGATCCAATGAAAAAATGAATGAATGAATAGGCCAATAGGTGAATAGGGCCGATAGATCATATCGCTATGAAGTATTTGCCAACTGTAGCTACCTCTGTGCAATCAGAAGCAATATAATGAATGTGAAACGAAACCGGCTTACGGGTAAACGACTTTCCAAACTATTATTTTTAAGCTTGTTGGGAAAAAAAATTTGGTTCTAAAATTGAGATCGCACGGATTAAAATGAAATGAAATTCAATGTTAAATTATATGCATTTTCAATACTTTTCACTGTTTTCAGTGCATGTGCTAAAATGTTAGCAAAAATTTAGTTTTTTTGGTAAGTATAGTTAGTATACTTAAATATAAACTCGATCCAAAAAATCGATTTTTTAGTACCGATTTTTGGATCGGATCGGATCGGTGCTTTGTGGATCGGATCGGATCGAAGAATCGATTTTTTGCTGTGGATCGCCCATCACTAGCATAATATGAAATCAAATGGTGAAACTTCCGCTATAAGATGGCATGCTTGAGGAGAAGGATCAAGAACTTTCTTTTTGTCGCGGTGAAAGGAACAGCACATAGTGGCACAGTGGTTCAGGTTGTGTTGACAGAACACTTCATGATTAATATTAGAAACTTAATTTCTAAAATTAGAAGTTTCAGAAACAAAATTGAAAAGTTTCACACGATCCATGACAGCTAATAATTTCGGAGTTAATTCTCTGTAATTATTTAGATACTTCCAAGAAATTAGTCCCAAACAAGGAAATGTTTTGAGACCTGGGTCAATCATTGGTGAGTTTGATCTGTGATTGATCCCTGGTTGACAGTGGCTCCTCCCAAGGGCCAAAAGTATAAAAGTACATGCACAGGGCAGGCTCGAGGCACTTGAACATGGCATTTTTACACGGTTTCAAATTCCGTTACTATGTTTGAAGAGTTTTAGAGTAACTTCTTTTTTGGATTTAGAAAATATTTCAAGAGAGAAAATATTTTCAAGTATTACATCTATGTATCATCACTCAGGATTGATCATACTTTGTAAAGTCGGTTTATGTAGCAATTGCTACAATTAAACCACAGTGAAGCCAACACACATTGATGCAGAAGCTGATTTTATTCTGGTTTTAAAATTATTTTTAGGTATTTTTGCAAGCATTTGAATGGATGTTTTTTTTCTTATTTGGGCGTACTCAATGTTAGAAATTAGCAATTTGGAAATAGTTTTTTTTTAAATATACCCACATTTACCAATTTTTTGTTATTATATTACTTGATCAGCATATGTTTAAGGTGCACATTGCACTTTGAAAACTTAATATTGGACAACTTTAAATATGAAAAATAAACATATTGCCGCGACTATGTGTAGTTTAAAAATTAACATTTTTTTTTCATTAGAAAAACGATGTTAGCGCTCTTTGCAGAGTTTTCGAAGTAGTTTTGTGATGTAGCTTCTTAATACTAATCTCAATAACAATAGTCATATTTCAAGTGCATGGGTATTATTTACTTAAATCGCATAATTGATATAACATTGAAAATAAAAGAAAGTTGTATAGGTACATTGTAGTTGTTTGAATCTCATATTTAACTTATTTAATAGAACTCTTTTCAGAAACTCTTCTCATGTGTTTCATTAGCATAAATTCATTTTCAGAAGAAGAAGAAGAAAAAAAAATAATTTCACCATATGACTTCTGATAATGTCATTACATTTTATCTTTCGATCTTGCCACAAACAAATGTTTCAAAGATATACACACAAAGCCTACGATCGAAATAAACTTAGAACAAAAAAATTATACACTAGGGTTTTAACGTAGCCAAACATAGATGAAAACATTAATAATGCACAACTATTTTTTTTAAAAAAAATACACGCATATATAGGTCTACACATACCGGTTTTCTTCCCCCCCCCCCCCCAGCTTCTAAACCGAATGCTACTAAAATCATGCTACATTTTTGGCTTTTCCTACGGAGCCCTGTAAAGGACATGCGAGATTTTTTTAAAAAATCTCGACATTTCAACTTTAATCTCGACATTTCCACTTTTTCCTGAAACTCCACATGTCGACTTTAATCTCGACATGTCGACTTTAATCGATACACCTCGGCCTTGTTGCGCGCACCATACACTAATAATCAAATTATTGCAAGCGCCCTCTTGTAGCAGCAATAATTAAATTATGAGAGTATGATGCGCGCAACATGGCATAATTAACATGGCCGAATAAAAGATTAAAAGTCGAAATGTCGAGATTGAAAGTCGAAATGTCGAGAATAAAAGTCGAAATGTCGAGTTTAAAGTCAAAATGTCGAAATTCTGGAAAAAGTCGACAGGCGAGATTAAAATAGACATGTCGAGAATAAAATTCAACATGTCGAGATTTAAAAAAAAAAATTGCCAAAGCCCTCTGCAGGGCTGCATACTCTCCATATAGAAAAATTTTTTTTTTAAAAAAATTCGGTGATAAAAAAAATTCGATTTCTGTCTGGATGAGAGAGTAGATTCACAAAAGTGCAATTCAGAAAACAATTTTTTGTCGTGTATAAACATTATATAAATATTTCAGTTGTTTGATACAATACCCAAATGGAGAATTGAGAAGAAGAAAAAATACAATAAAATTTAAAAATACTTTTCCTATCAGTGTGCATATAAAGAAGATAGACACTTTTGAGATTCAAAAGAAGGAAAAAGATACACTTAGTATTATGTTATTATTGCTTTTTATGACTGAAACTGCAAAGCAATTTGTAGAGCCTACTCATATTTGCATTAAATATAATCAATAGCAAAACTAAACAGAATAGACGAGACCGAGGATAGTTAGTACAAAAATAACTTCTGATTTTTTTTAGAACTTTTCTTATATAACCTAGACCTACAGTGGCCCTGTTATGTGGACCAGGTTTGTGTTTCTTCTTTTAATATTAGGGTGCAGTTGCACGACACACGTAGCCAGGATTTTGTTTATAGGGGGCGTCCAAAATTCTTTCTTCAGAATAGTGATGTGTAATAGTCAAAAATAAACTATGGATAGCACTATCTATAGTATTTTACATGACTGATGGATAGTACCGATAGTCGCTTCAATATCGATAGTACTATCGATAGTTTTCAACTTTTCATCATGTAACTGGTTTTTTTCTAATGACCTCTGGCCACTCAGTGACAACAAACGTTCACTTAATGCCACAACGGTCACATGACAAATGATATGCCACATTGTCACATTCACAACCTCTCTTAGCAGTCCATAGTTACACTCAATCCTCACCAGTGTCACCATGCACTGCAGTTTAAGAGTACAGATACAAAATGTGCAGACGATGGCGCCATCTAACATCCAGGATTCAAGATACATTAATATATGCGATTGTAGATGTAGGTTTTTTAAACTATTGATATAGTTCGCAAAACTATCGATTGCTAAACCACTCAATAGTTTGACTATCGAGTAGTCGACTATCGCGATAGTATTCCTATTCATATCGCTATCGGTACACCACTACCCCACAATATTCATCCTTTCATCTTGACCGACTTAGTATCTTGTCCTGACGACTTAAGCTTAAACTCCATTCACGCGACGTCGAGCGATCTACCTCAAGCGAGCATCAGTGCACATGCGCGTCTTCATACCATGACTCCCAACATGCTATGCAAGGGTTTGTTGATGCTGCAACGTTTATGAGCTCTATCAATTCTATCAGCTCCAACTTCTCTTTACTTATATCTAAACTTGATTCGGGTTTTGCCTCAGTTGACTCGCTACAATTAGAAATTGGCAAAATTTCTACTCTTGTTAATTCCCAGTCTCGTACACTTTCTTCCTGTGTTACGGATGTTCATGCCCTTACACGTAGGTGCTCCTACCTCGAAGACAGGTTAAGGGCATCCAACCTTATATTCTTTAATGTCCCAGGTATTTGTTCGGAGTCTCCTCATGATACTTTGCTTGTAGTACGCGAAGTTCTTCTCTCTAAACTGAAAGTTGACAATATTATGATATCCTACGCCTATCGTTTACAATCTCGTAATTCCTCCAAATACAGTTGGGTTCTTTTCCTTTAATCATTGGTTGCTATTATCGTCCACCTTCTAGTCACTTTAACCTGATTAATCTACATTCCTTTTTAGCTACTGTTGTGGGTTCTCACCCTTCTCGGAACATCATCCTTCTCGGCGATTTCAATTTCCCTCACATTGATTGGGCCAATGGGTCCTCGTCTTCTCGACATGGAATTAATTTCCTTAATTTATGTAATTTATTTTCCCTGAGGCAGCTAGTTAACTTACCCACTAGAGTTACGCATCATTCATCCTCCTTACTTGACTTGTGCCTAACTACTCTTGATGATAAAAACCTGGGGGTTTCGGTAGCTCCTGGAATTAGCGATCATAATCTGGTCCTGGTTTCGTTAAATCATATCCCCAATTCCTTCAGCTCTAAGCCCCGTCATCACCGAAATTTCTTTCGTGCTGATTATTCTAAGATTGCACCTTACTTAGCCCCTCTTTTGTCTAAACTTCCTACTCTTAGTGAACTGTTAACTCTATGTCCTGACATCGACCTCGCATGGCTTGACTTTATGAGTCCTCTGACATCTGCTATTGACAAGTTTATTTCTATTTTTACCCGCGGTAAACGAAAGTCTCATCCCTGGATTACTCGTGAAATTTTTGGACTTGTGCGATCTAAAAAGAAGGCTTATGATCTATCCAGGATTTCACCATGCCCTGCTAATTTCACTAACTTTCATTATATTAGGGGGTTCTTAAAATCTACCCTCCGCAAGGCCAGACTTTGCTACATTAATTCTATCGCATGTTCTCATTCTGAGAATCCTCGTTTTTTCTGGAAATTTATTAAATCACTTTCCAAATCTTCTTCTGCCCCTAGTGCTCTTCTAACTCCTACTGGTCTAATTTCAACCTCCTTGGAGATGGCCTCCTATTTTAACGAATTTTTCTTATCCATATTCAACTCTTCTACTGCATCTTCTCAAGTTCCTGTTAACTTAACCTTAGTTAGCTCTTTAAATATAATTACTTTTGATTCCGTGGGTCTAGCCAAAATTCTTTCATCTTTTAAAATTTATTCTGCTCCTGGGCCGGATGGAATTCCCCCCTTATTTATCCATAAACTTAACTATTTGCTGGCCCTTCCACTCTCTAATTTGTTTAATTTTTTTCTGTCCCAGGGCTCTATCCCTTCTGAGTGGTGTTCTGCTATTGTCATTCCAATACATAAAGGGGGCCAACACGACCTTGTTGCTCGTTATCGTCCTATTTCTCTCATTTCTGTCTTTGCTAAGACATTTGAACATGTTCTAGCTTCTGCCATTTATGCTTACTTAGATTCTAATAAGCTTCTTAGCGATCTCCAGTTTGGCTTTCGTAAGGGGCGGAGCTGTGAATTAGCTTTGATAGACTGCGTCGATCATTGGACTCAAACCCTCGATTGTGGTTTAGCTGTGCATGCTGCTTTTATTGGCTTAAAAATGCCTTTGATAAAGTCAATCATAACATTCTGCTCTCTAAGCTATCTAATTTGGGTATTAAGGGCAATTTGCTTTCATATATCCAATCATTGCTTTCTGCCCGAGTACAAAAAGTTCGTCTTAATGGGATTTCTTCCTCTTGGGGCTTTGTCTCCTCTGGCGTTCCTCAGGGCTCTGTGCTGGGGCCTCTACTCTTTTTATGTTACAATAATGATCTGCCCAATGTAGTAGTTAGTTGTGAGTGTCGAATGTTTGCTGACGATGTGGTGTTGTTTTTGGGGGTTGATAATCACTCGTCTAGCCCTGCTTTTCAGAATGACTTATCTAGCCTGCTAGAGTGGTCTGTGGTCAATCACCTCTCTATTAATATGACAATCTAAATTGGTCTGCTTTTCTCTCAGCCGGGTGGACCACTTAGTTTCTTACTCTATCGGCCCAGAAGTACTCACCCGTGTTCATAATATTGTGTATTTAGGGATTTCCTTAAGTTCTACCTTTTCTTGGACATCCCATTGTCGCATCATTACTACTAGTGCCAGTTGAATTCTTGGCCTTTTACGTCGCCATTTTTTCTCTTGTCCCGCTACTACTAAAATTATGCTGTATAAATCTCTTGTTCGATCCATTCTTGAGTATGGGGCATCGGTATGGGACCCTTACACGGCTTCCAACATTGATCTCATTGAAGCTACCCAAAGAGCTGCCACAAGATTTATCCTAAAGAATTATAATTTTAACGTTAGCTCTGGTGACCTAGTGTCCAATCTTAATCTCCCGCTGCTTAGGGATCGTAGAAGGGCCCATCGTTTATCTCTTGCTAGTTCGATAATTGCTAACAAAACATGTTTACCTTCCAGTCGCTTTTCTCCTGTTGCTAATACTCGTCCATGACGTGGTCCTTGCTCTCTCCGTTACAAAGTCCCTTTCGCCAAATCTAACCCATATTTCTTCTCCTTTTTTGTTCAAACCGCCCGGGATTTATATGGGTCTCTTCACGTTACTACACCAAATTACTGATTATTTATTTATTTTGTTGCTATTTTTGTTATATTTCTTATTATTTTTGATTTTCTTTGTATTCACAGTTCTTATTAGTTATTGCTATCTGGCCGTTTTGTTCGTTAGAACTTGTAAATTTATATATGTTAGTGAATTATTGATGGTACTTGTATTATTGTTGTTACCTGGTTGGGATATATTTGTGTGGGCATATTGTTGTTATTGTTTCTATTTTTATATAGTGAAATTTATTTATTAATTATTAATTTATTTAGCATTTGATGTGTTGGTATGATCCACTACAAGGATTAATTAATAGTGTTTCTACTTATGTATTGTCTCCCCCTCCCCCGTTTGCGTCATGGGCGCTTGCGCCTTTTGCCATCGTAACAATAATAATAATATACAAGCAACTATTAGCGACTTGTCAAAGCGTTGTGACTTGCTACTCAGTCGCCAAGTTTCTGTTCAAACAGAAGCTTCAGGTCGCAAACGTTTCAAGTCGCTACCCAACAACCAATCAGAGACCAGATATTGTTGCATATGGCGTCTTCAACGCCATTTTTTATGACATTACACACCATTGAAGACACGCCCAAAACGTTTGTAGGTGCAGCACATATGTAATGTGTGCCAGCTACTAGCGACTTGCTACTTCAAGTAGCCTATGCTAGTCACTAGTAGCTAGTCGCAGACGCTACGCTCAAGGTAGCAGGTATGAAGTTCCAGCTTTAATATCTCGTCCGGACGAGATAAAAAAAATGTTATGTCCTCAACAGGGCTCCGTAGAGATTGGTGGATTTCTTGTCTTTTTTTGTTGTTTGATTTTAATTGTTTTCGTTTTGATTTTTATACTAAAAATATAAAACCTGTTAGTTTTTCAAGTGCATCTTTTTTTTAGTTTACAAAATATCTTCCCCATAACGTTTCGTTTAGTGTAAAACGTATAATTTCGTTTAGGTTTGAATGCTTATTATATAGCTATAGATATTGAAAAGATCAGACATCAGGATCCTTATTAAGTATGCCAGCTTGATCTCTTGACAATGAATTGTTTTCAGCTGTCAATTTGAAGAAGAAAAAAATACTTTTAACTATTCTATCTATAAATATGACACTTTCAGAAAGATCTTTTACATTTTAATTAAATATTAATTTTGTTTTAACTTTGAGCCCTCATTCCACCCCATTCATATTTCATAAATGAAATAAAAAATTAGAATGACTTTAACAACTTAAAAAGTGTTATTTTAAAACTAGTGGGGTAACCCGTCATAAATGACGGGACCCAAATTCACAGGGAATTGTGCCCAGCATTAGAATTTCTTTTCCTCCGCCCTTTTATGACGTCAGACCAAGTAACAAACCAATTAGAAATTGATGACTTTCATAAAAGGGCGGAGCAAAAGAAATTCTAATGCTGGGCACTATTGCCCGTGACAAATTCTCGTTTAATTTTACTACTATTATCCCCTCCCCTTTTTTATATTTGAAAGAGAAAATGAGCTATTCATTTTTTCTGGTGTGTGCATCCACGTCGTTTGTTCCTTTTTTTACTTCTTTCATTTCAATTTCAGTTTCCCCCTCTCCCTTTTTTCCCCTCCACGTTTCTCTCTCCCCTCTACACTTTCCAACCTTTTCCCCTCTCCAATTTAATATCATGGGGTTCTTTGATGGGGAGAGTGCAACATATAGTTGACCTTGAGAAAAAAAGCGGTTCATTTATTCATTTAAATTTATATAAATTCCGATGTGCTTTAAGGTTTTTGTCCTTAATTGTTTGTACAGCGTTACTCAAAGACAAAAGGAAGAAACACTGAAACATAGACGGAATTATATATACAGTATATATAAAAATTTATTGACAGGAATTCATTCATTTATTATTGTTAAATTTATTTTCAAAATCTTAAGGTGGCTGAATAGATATTTTTATTTTGCTTTTGTGTTTTCCCGACGCATTGTCGAACTAATTTTGCAATGTAGCCTCTTAATTTAATCTATATGCTTGTTGTTTCAAGCAAATTTGCAGAAAATATATGTACACTGGTATGAACAATCATCTATATAATAATAATAGTAGCTGGGCGTTGAAACCCTGTCAGTTTAAGTTGTTATTATACCTTACAAAATGGTCCTATTTTTAGGCCAAAGACCTTCTAATATGGGTTAAACAAGTTAGCATAATTGAAAAATTTGAGTGAAAAAACCTTTTCTATTTACCAAACAAATGTTATTTTAAATTGTTAACAATTTATACCTTAAATAATCCTTTAAGAGGCTACGTCGCGAAATTACTTCGAAAAATCTCCGCAAAGAGCGCTAGGCTGCTAGCATCGTTTTTTCTATTGAGCCCATAGAACCAATGTTAAAGAAAAAATGTTTATTTTTCAGTTTTCAATGTACAATGTGCAGCTTAAATATATGTGTGGTCGCGTGATTGAATGACAAAAAATTGGAAAGTGTAGTTCTATTTTTAAAAATATTTCAAAATCACGAATTTCTAACTCTTATGTTAAACTCCATTGAGTACGCGCTCGTAAGCAAAAAAAAAATCCATTAAAATGCTCGTAAAAATACTTAAAAATAATTTTTAAAAATCGCAATTAAACCAATGTGAAGCTAACACATTGGCACACGAGCAGATTTTAAACTGTTTTTTTTTTTAAATTACTTTTACGTATTTTTACGAGCATTTTATTATGTGGGCTTACTCAAACGTACTCAAACTTAAAGAGTTGGGAATTCACTAATTTGAAATAGTTTTTGACCTCCATTGCTCTTTAGAGCAATGTAGGTATATAGGATCATGCAAGAAAAGGGGCAAAAAATGATGTCTGTATGTCTGTGTGTGTGTGTGGCTGTGTGTCCGGAACCTCGATTTAGTGGGTCGAACAACTCAAGAACGGAATGAGATAAAGACATGCATTATTTGTTATTTGATTCCGTGGGTCAATATGATGCTCCTGACAAAACATTGTAGCCATTGTAACACTGACATCATCTCACCTGTCGAAAAATGGCATAACCCATTTTGTATCATATGAAAATTCTAATAAATCTCAAATATAAATACAGACATTTTTTCTTCTCTCTATGAAATTTGAACATGAATTGTAAATGACACTAATTAAAATTCAATATTTATTCAAGTGAACTTTTTTTTCTTTCTTAAAACTCTGATTTTAACATTGTCACTCTTATAACACTTAACAACAATTGTTGCTTCGTATTTTTGTTTTTTAATTGATTGGAAAAAAAAAACACCTTGTCAAGGAAAAAGCGAATACCGGTATACTGCAAAATGGAATAAGTTGTGAAATTAAAAAATAATAATAATAAATTACATTGAAGGAAAAAGAAAAACATGACTGCTTACTTAGCAACCAACCAAAGTAAACAATTAGCTTGCCTCGGTGATGAAGATGATGATGATGATGCCTCGAATCATCAAACTAATCTAGATTAGCAAGTGCATCGTTAATCAAAGTAGAATGAAAAAAAGCGCACATTTTTCAAACTAATCCTCACAAAACACAACTAACGTAAAACTCTTAATGATAACACCCAACAAAAAAAACGAACAGTGAGGAAAAAAAAATATCCCGAGTTTCCGATTTCTTTCAAAACTGATTAGAGAGTGCAGATCTTTATGAGTCTGAAGCTAATCAGGAAGAGAAAAAAAAAACAGTAGCTTAGGTTAAGACTTATGGGTTGTAATCTGAAACTAAAGAAATGGTTATTAATATCTGGAACGAAAACACAAAAGTAGCAACTGGAAACTCCATTGTGGACGGGTCTTTTTGTAAAGAAAAGGTGTCCAAAAACGACATGCTTGCTCTGCCTATACTCTTCTGCAGAAAGCAATCATCATGTAATTTACATACTTGTTTTCAACGTAATGTAAATTGTGAATAGGGGGAAAGCTTAGTTTCTATTGTGGTAGTATGTTAAATTGGTTATGTGTTGTGCGGGTGCGAAACTAATGGCAAATAACTTTTAATTTAAGAGGTTGTGGCCAGAGACGTACTGGCTAAAAAATTCTAGGTGGAGAATATCCGGCATCGGCACTCTGTCACCCTTCTAATATATATATATATATATATATATATATATATATATATAGATTTATTTTAGTGGCGATCGAAGCGATCCAAGAAAAAATTAGCAATATTTTTTTCAATATAGCATCATACATCTAAACACATGTATGAAATCAAAGTAGTTTTTAAATGTTGGTAATTTTTTTTAATTTACATTTCACAGTTACAAAAGAGGCTCTCGAGATCCATCCAATTTTGAGATGTTCCCAAGAGTTTCACGATTTCTATATTGTGAGCTTTGACGACTTCTTTGACCATTTAGCAACTCATTATGCTCCTTTCTATAGCTCGTTCCTTCTTTCGATCGTGTGGTAACCACACGGAGAAGATTCGAGCTACAGAAGTAGTCGGATGGTGATGGATTGTAGTCGTCCTTCTGAGTGTAGGGGTGTAATCTTCTCAGAAGGATGGTTACCATTTGCTTCTGGTCGCCATTGTAGTTCATCTTCCTTCCTGAAAGATCTGCTACTCTGTAAGGGATCCGTATGCTTTCTTGCCCTATGGTGTCTCAAGCTTGTCTAGAGAAGGATTCGTTTCATAACAGAAGACAATGTAGTTTCATATTGTAAACACTTTATTCACTCTTGCATTGAAACACTAATGTCACAAGAATGCATGTTCGTTATTAAAGCCCACGTGCCCCTTATGTAATACAAATATAGTAATCAATGTAGTACAAAAGTAGAGCGAAAGAGTGGACCAAGAACAAAAAGGAGCATGGTCTTTTATACCTTTTACCTGTGTGCACCTCACGAGGTGTAACCGGGTCCAAGTGACTGTGGTCCCGAAAAATATTAATCCGCCACTTAGAATTAGAATATAGAACGAGGGAGAGACAGAGATGAGTCGCTCACCCCCAGGCTAGCATTTCGGGAGGGTCATAACTCACTGGGTGTTACAATATGCTTAGGGGGCTTCTTATCTTTGAGAGGCTCCCAATGGTCTTCCAAGTTTTGAGAGGTTTTTGGATGCCTCCCAGTTTCAAGTACATCCCGATGCTTTCACAATTTGTTAGGCTCCTGTTGATTTGTTTCTAATGTACCTTTTTTAAATTTTCAAGTAATGCAGTATAGTCAGAATTGCATATTTTAATGTCCTGTTAACAATTAGGTTAAATTAGAAAAATAAAAGTGTTTTAGTTTTTTAAATACGTATCTAAACAGATATTACGTGCAACACTCAACAGTGTATAAAAGTAAAAGTTTGATGCACCGGCACCTGGAAGGACCGGCACGGGTAGCATTTGCCGCCTTGCCACCTGGGCCAGTACGTTCCTGGTTGCGGCACTGGCAAAGTTTTTGATAAAAAGCAGATGGTACCAAAATAAATAAGTTTAAATAAACCTAGCACAAGGAAATGTTCTAAATGTAGAATCATCAAGGTCTAATTTAGGTAAGACAAGTAAAAGTTTAAAACAGAAAAGTGGTGGAAATTAGAGACCTACATTGAGTAGAAATTTGAAGCCCAGCCCATGAGACTTTATGCTGGGCCCAGCCCACCAGGCCCACGAAGCCCATAAAGCCCACCAGACCCATAAAGCCCATCAGGCCCACGAAGCCCATAAAGCACACCAGACTCTTGAAGCCCATCAGGCGCACAAAGCCCACGAACCCCACCAGGCTCACGAAGCCCACCAGGTCCATGAAGCTCACCAGACCCATGGGCCTTTAACATAAATATGCCGATCCAAGCCTAGCCCAGCTCAAAAGCCCACCATCCCATGGGCTTTGTGTAGGTCTCTAATTACCACACTAAATGATTGACAAGTTCGCATGCTTATCAAGAAAAGAAACTGCCCTATTAACGGCTTTAATATGTTTATTTTATTGATTGGTCAGTGAGGAATATGTTATACTTTTATTAATGTGTGAAATAATATGTGGTTCAGTTCTATACATTTGTAAAGAACCCCATGAGAGAAATGATGAAACGCCGTCCAAACCCGTGATGCCACAAAGGCCACCAAACCCACGAGGCCCACAAAGCCCATGAGGGCCATGAAGCCCATCAGGCCCACGAAGCCCACACAGCCCTCCAGGCCAACAAAGCCCACCAGGCCCATGGGCCTTTAACCTAAAAATGTGGGCCCAGGCTCAGCCCACCCCATGGGCTGGGCTGGGCTTTTGCAAAAGCCCACCAGCCCATTGGCTTTATGTAGGTATCTAGTGGAAATGAACTCTTTTTGTCATTTTAACTTTTTTCAATTTATATAATTTGTGAATTTCAAATTCAGTGTTTATTTCACTGATGTTTTGTGTATATTTTCCTCAGAAAACCTTCATTAAAGAAGTTTCATGTTCAGTTTTTTCAGTTGTAGTTCAAATCTGGTGCCAAATGACATCACAAATTCAGGAACTGGTGTCAGATAACAAGTCTAAAAAAAGTAAAAATGTGTTGTTTTTGTTAAATGTATTTTACAATTAATTCTACACTAAAATGAAACAAAAGCAACATACCACACCATTCTCTATTAAAATAGCTATTTGAAACAAAGGAAACACAGGAAAAATGCTCGACATTTGAGGTGAAAAGACAATGCTCCAGTTAAACTTTTTATTGCGTTTTTTTTTAAATGTGTCTGCTATTCAGATTAGCACTTAGTTCAGAAATACATTTTTTTATATACAGTATGTACAAGATTGGCATTTATTTTAAACCTGTTTGTGTTGTACCGCAATAAGCTACTACATGTATAATTTAAGCAGTTTATGCATGACATGTAGTAGTAGTCATGACAACAATTTTTATCTCTTTAAATGCCAACATTTTTATGACTGATGTATGATGTGCTGGTATATATATATATATATATATACTTGCTTTTCATCAAGCAATATTATAGCAATTTGATGGAGTAAAATGTAATAGTAGTAGGTGTGTGGATAGATAGAGATGTTTATTTCATTGCTCGCTTTTCTCTCAACATAAGGATATTTGAAATAATCGAAGAACGACAGTACATAAAGATATAAGTTTGCAGCCATATTTTAAATGTTTCATACATTATCTCTTAATGATACTTGCAAAAAAAAAATAATAAAAACCCTTGTGTTCATTTTTTTTCTCCTTTTGAATCAGCAGGTTTTTTATATTTATAATAGTCTTACATATAAAACAGCTTGGATTCATATATCCAAATGTTTTCATGCAGTAACAAAACTGATTAGATTCAACTAGAAAAAAAATACTAAATGAAATATGTGTCAAAAGCCAAATGTACATTATGAGGGTTGACAAATTTTTGTGATTGCAAGCACTTTTTTAATTTTTTTATATTCATGCATATTAGGTCAAATTGTTTTAGGTCAAATGTTCCGTTAGGTCATATGGTTTTAGGGCAAATGTCACTAGGTCAAATGTCAATTTAGGTAAAATGGTTTGATGGCAAATGTTCCTTTAGGTCATATAGTTTAGGGCAAATGTTCCTTTAGGTCAAATGGTTTTATGGCAAATGTCTCTTTAGGTCAAATGGTTTTAGGGCAAATGTCCCTTTAGAAAAAATGGCTTTAGGGCAAATGTCCTTTTAGAGAAAATGATTTTAGGGCAAGTGTCTCTTTAGGGCAGACTTCTTTTTAGAACAATAGTCCCTTTAGGGCAAATGGTTTTAGGGCAAATGTCCCTTTATTGAAACTGGTTTTAGGACAAATGTTCCTTTAGGGCTATTTGATTTAGGGCAATTTACCTTAGGGCAAGTGTCTATGTAGCAAATGTCTATCCCTTTCTATAGATACAGTAAATAGATATATACTCTAGTATAGCTGTATAGATAATATTGGTTGGAAAGTGTAGAAGGGGGTGAAGAGAGAGAAACGTGGGGGGAAGTGGGAGGGGGTGACTGAAATTGAAATGAAAGGAGTAAAAAAAGGAAAAAACGATGCGCATGCGCACAATTGCCTGTGAATTTTGCTCTCGTCATTTATGACGGGTTACCCCACTAGTATATATATATTAAGCCCGTCTATCTTTCTTTATCTCCTTGCTTCCTTCCCTCAGTAACACTGTACAAAGAAAGACAAAAACCTTGAAGCACATCGGAATTCATATAAATTTAAATGAATAAATGAACCACTTTTTCTCAAGGTCAAGATTACATTGCGATCTCCCCATCCAAGAACCCCATGCTATTAAATTGGAGAGGGGAAAAGGTTGGAAAGGGCAGGGGAGGGGGAAACTGAAAAAAAGGAACAAACAACGCGCATGCGCACACCAGAGAAAATGAAAAGCGCATTTTCTCTTTCAAATATAAAAAGGGGAGGGGATAATAGTAGCAAAATTAAACTAGAATTTATCACAGGCAATTGTGCCCAGCATTAGAATTTCTTTTGCTCCGCCCTTTTATGATCGTCATCAATTTCTAATTGGTTTGTTACTTGGTCTGACATCTGACGTCTGTGAATTTTGCTCTAGTTATATATATATATGGATGTGGATGTGGATGTGGATATATATGTGGATGTGGATGTGGATATATATGTGGATGTGGATGTGGATATATATGTGGATGTGGATGTGGATGTGGATGTGGATGTGAATATATATGGATGTGGATTGTCTGTCTGTCTGTCTGCTATGCATTCCCTAACCCTTTCACATATAAGAACCAAATTTGGCAGTAATACTTCCTATGCCCCAACAAGGGAATTAGGGTACCTGGGCAGTGGGCACCCAGGCTACCACCTTGCACATGCAAGACAGGGGGAATAAGACACGTCTTCATAGCTTTCTATATGTATATATACATATATATATATACTAGTGGGGTAACCCGTCATAAATGACGGGAGCATAATTAACAGGCAATTGTGTACATGCGCGTCGTTTTTTCTTTTTTTTACTCCTTTCATTTCAATTTTCGTCACCCCCTCCCACTTTTCTCTCTCCCCCCTCTACACTTTTCAACCTTTTCCCCTCTCCAATTTAATATCATGGGGTTCTTGGATGGGACTTGAGAAAAAACAGTTCATTTATTCAAATTTATATAAATTCCGATGTGCTTCAATGGTTGTACAGCGTTATCCCAGAAATGTATGTACTTGTGCACATGTGTACGCACCTGTACACACTTGTGCGCATGTGTATGCACATGTACACTCTTGTGCGCATGTGTACACACATGTACGCATGTGTACGCATATGTACACACATGTACGCATGTGTACGCATATGTACACATGTGTGTGTGTGCATGTGTATTTAGATAAACACACATGTATGTAATCATGTACATGACATAGTTACATGTGATGTGCATGCGTCATTCATTTGTTTGATATGGTTTAAAATGAAAATACGTCACATGTATTCTAATATACAAAAATTATATATATAATATCCCAGGTCTGTGTATCTATCTATATGTGTTTCTGTCTCTGAAGTAACGCTGTACAACCATTGAAGCATGTCGGAATTTATATAAATTTGAATAAATGAACGGCTTTTTTTCTCAAGGTCAACTATATGTTGCACACTCCCCATCCACATCCAAGAACACATCCAAGAACCCCATGATATTAAATTGGAGAGGGGAAAAGGTTGGAAAGTTTTGAAGGTGGGGGGAGAAAGAGAGAGAAACGTGGAAGGGGAAAAGGTTGTAAAGTGTAGAGGGGGAGGAGAGAGAAACGTGGAGGGAGGAAAAAAGGGGGAGGGGTGACTGAAATTGAAATAAAAGGAGTAAAAAAAGGAACAAACGACGCGAATGCACACAATTGCCTGTGAAGTTTGCTCCCGTCATTTATGACGAGTTACCCCACTAGTAATAACAACATAGAAAGGAACACCCCTCCTAAATAGCCCCCCTTTCAGTGCTACAACTGGAAAGAGGAAGAATCTCTATTGTTTTTAAAAAAAAATTACGTTTTTAAAAAATCGAAATATTATATATCACATCGCACTAAAATTTCAATTTTTCCAGTTTTATCGTCAGAATGTGTACATCATTTTAGGTCTGATGACATTTTATTGTAGGTGACCTCGTTTTCGAGTTGTTCGACCCACAAAATATTATGATCAAAATTTGTTTCTGAGTAGGGACTACTTTTTGTATTATGCATGCGTACAACTTAAAATTGTTGGTGATATGGCTAAAAACGTCCAGTAAGGGGCAGTCATTTTTTACCCTTTTTAATATGGCTCAGACTATAGTCTAATACATTTTTGAATGTAGCTCATGTATATATATATATATACATATATAAAGGGTCTGGTAGTAGGTATTGACAGTTTGTATTGTGTGATTGTCAGCTTAGTAATTGAAACACAGAGATTAAAATGGAACATATTTATTCTATACATAATGCAGTTTTCAAATATGCTTATTTTTTAAAAATTATGTTAGACAAATGTCTAACACGGTGCAATACATCTGGGCCGATCGCTCTAATTTCGTTAGTTATGTTGTTTCTCAACTCCTGTAATGTGTGGGGCCTGTCAACAAACACTTTGGGCTTCAGATATCCCCATAAGAAAAAATCGCAGCAAGTCAAATCCGGAGATCTTGCCGGCCAATTAACATCACCATTTCGAGATACGAGTCATCCAGGAAACATTCTTCTTAAAAGTGTCATAAACCTCGATTATGCTTCCTGTTCGAATGAACACCGTAACACAGAAAATTCGTTGCTGCACAGGCCAAGAATTCATGGCTACTGAAACTGCATAACATATTAAATTTATTGCGCAATATACTGTCCCCCACTCAGTGTCTGTCTTCCCACCGCAGTGCTCACAAATGCGTCAGTACCTATTGCCGGACCCTGTATATGAGCTAAATTCAAAAATGTATTTAACTAGAGGGGCAATGGGCCTAGACTAGCAGTTTTATTCACCAATTCAAAATGTTCTGTTTTTCATCATTTAAATCTTTATAAATATATTCATATAAACCAAAAGTGTTATTTAAATTTGTCTAGGTTCTATGTCCACATGTATATTATGTATGGTCACGTTTATTTTATGTTTCCAAATACAGTATTTATCTTGCTAAAAATATACAAAGGATTCACCACCATGTGTTGGCATACAAACTTACGTTATAGTTAATGTCAGTGAAATGTCTCATGAATGTTTGCAAACATTTTGCATGTAAAAAAAAGTTTTCTAAATTAGTTCCGTAACTAAAGTTTTGAAGACAAATGTTGACAGAAAATACGAATGATCATACAGTCAGGAGTACTGATTCTTAACATTGCTTTTACTCATTCCACCAGTGCCACGTGGATCATGATCCTCAGTAGTCTTTAAGAGGCTACATCGCAAAATTACTTCGACAAATTTCTGCAAAGAGCACTAGCATCGTTTGTCTATTGAGCCCATAGACCCAAGGTTTAAGAAAAAAAGATAAATTTTTTAAATACATAGTCGCGGCAATGTGTTTGTTTTTCGTATTTAAAGTTGTCCAATATTAAGTTTTGAAAGTGCAATGTGCACCTTAAATATATGCTGATCGAGTGATAGAATAACAAAAAAATTGGTAAGTGCGGTTATATTTAAAAACTAGTGGGGTAACCCGTCATAAATGACGGGGGCAAAATTCACAAACAATTGTGCCCAGCATTAGAATTTCTTTTACTCCGCCCTTTTATGACGTCAGACCAAGTAACAAACCAATTAAAAATTGATGACGTTCATAAAAGGGCGGAACAAAAGAATTTCTAATGCTGGGCACAATTGCCTGTAATAAACTGTAGTTTAAATTTGCTACTATTATCCCCTCCCCTTTTTATATGTTATATATGCATGCGCGTCGTTTGTTCCTTTTTTACTCCTTTCATTTCAATTTCAGTCACCCCCTCCCACTTTTTCTCCATCCAGTTTCTCTCTCCCCCTTCTACACTTTCCAACCTTTCCCCCTCTCCAATTTAATATCATGGGGTTCTTGGATGGGAAGGGTGCAACATATAGTTGACCTTGAAAAAAAAAGCAGTTCATTTATTCAAATTTATATAAATTACGACGTGTTTCAAGATTTGTTATGTGTGAGCGCGTGCGTACACACGTTTACACACATGCGCGCGTGCATATGCACGTTTACACACATGCACGCACGCATATGCACATGTATGC
Source organism: Brachycybe producta (assembly GCA_036925085.1). Taxonomy (NCBI): domain Eukaryota; kingdom Metazoa; phylum Arthropoda; class Diplopoda; order Playtdesmida; family Andrognathidae; genus Brachycybe; species Brachycybe producta. The sequence continues at coordinate 4,578,715 of JAUPFP010000010.1, read as the reverse complement.
ACTTGTGCGCATGTGTATGCACATGTATGCACATGTATGCACGTGTACGCGTACGCATTTGTGCACATGTGTACACACATGTATGCACATGTACGCACTTGTGAGCATGTGTACGCGCATGTACACACTTGTGCACATGTGTACACACATGTGTACACTCACGTACATAACATAGTTACATGTGATGCGCATGCATCATTCATTTGTAATAATACCGTTTAAAATGAAAATATGTCACATGTATTCTAATATTATATTATTTATATACTAGTGGAGTAACCCGTCATAAATGACGGGAGCAAAATTCACAGGCAATTGTGCCCAGCATTAGAATTTCTTTTCCTCCGCCCTTGTATGACGTCCACCAAGTAACAAACCAATTAGAAATTGATGACGTTCATAAAAGGGCTGAGCAAAAGAAATTCTAATGCTGGGCACAATTGCCTGTGATAAACTGTAGTTTAATTTTGCTACTATTATCCCCTCCTCTTTTTTATATTTGAAAGAGAAAATGAGCTTTTCATTTTCTCTGGTGGCGCATGCGCGTCGTTTTTTTCCTTTTTTTACTCCTTTCATTTCAATTTCAGTCACCCCCTCCCACTTTTCCTCCCTCCACGTTTCTCTCTCCCCCTTCTACACTTTTCAACATTTTCCCCTCTCCAATTTAATATCTTGGGGTTCTTGGATGGGAAGAGTGCAACATATAGTTGACCTTGAGAAAAAAAAGCAGTTCATTTATTCAAATTTATATAAATTCCGACGTTACACACACACACACACAGACCTGGGATATCATATATATAATATATTATGCTAGGTCTGTGTGCGTGTGTGTGTGTGTGGGTATCTGTCTTCTAACCTGGACAAACACCTTTGTCGGAATTTATATAAATTTGAATAAATGAACTGCTTTTTTTTTCTCAAAGTCAACTATATGTTGCACCCTTCCCATCCAAGAACCCCATGATATTAAATTGGAAAGGGTTGGAAAGTGTAGAGGGGGGAGAGAAACTTGGTGGGGGAAGTGGGAGGGGGTGACTGAAATTATAATGAAAGGAGTAAAAAAAGGAACAAACGACATGCATGCACACACCAGAGAAAGTGAAAAACTCATTTTCTCTTTCAAATATAAAAAGGGGAGGGGATAATAGTAGCAAAATTAAACTAGACTTTATCACAGGCAATTGTGCCCAGCATTAGAATTTCTTTTGCTCCACCCTTTTATGAATGTCTTCAATTTCTAATTGGGTTTGTTACTTGGTCTGACAGCATAAAAGGGTGGAGGAAAAGAAATTCTAATGCTGGGCACAATCGCCTGTGAATTTTGCTCCCGTCATTTATGACGGGTTACTCCACTAGTACAAAAATAATAACATAACATAGAAAGGAACACCCCTCCTAAATAATAGAAAAGTCCCTCTTTTGAATACTACAACTGGAAAGAGGAAGAATCTCGATTTTTTTAAAAAAACAATTTATAAAAAATCAAAATTTTATATATCAAATCACTCTAAAATTTATCGTCAAAATGTGTACATCATTTTAGGTCTGATGACATTTTATTATAGATGGCCCCGTTTTCGAGTTGTTCGACCCACAATAAATTATAACCAAAAACTCAAAATTTGTTTCTAAAAAAATCATAAAAAAATAACCCCTGGGTAAAATTTTCTAAGTTTATGTCAGGAGCATCATATTGACTCATTGAATCAAATAAAAAATACCGCATGTCTTTATCTCATTTCGTTCTTGAGTTGTTGGACCCACTAAATGCAGGTTCCAACACACACACACACACACACACACACACACATACATACAGACATCCTTTTTTGCCCCTTTCCTTGCATGATCCTATCAAATCATGATCCCAAAAAACTATTTCAAAATTGCGAATTTCTAACTTTTATGTTAAACTTCATTGAGTATGCTCATTACCCAAATAAGAAAAAAAACATCAATAAAAATTCTTGTAAAAATACGGAAATATTTTTTTAAAAAGCAGATAAAAATCAGCACATGCGCCAATGTGTTGGCTTTCACTGTGGTATGCAAGAAAAGGGGCAAAAATGATGTCTGTATGTCTGGATGCCCGAGTTTGTGGGTGGAACAACTCAAGAATAGAATGAGATAAAGACATGGAGTGTTTTTAATTGATTCAGTGGGTCAATATGATGCTCTTGACAAAAAATTAGAAAATTTTACCAAGGGGTTATTTTTTTATGAATTTTTTAGAAACAAATTTTGAGTTTTCGGTCATAATTTATTGTGGGTCAAACAACTCGAAAACGGGGCCACCTAAAATAAAATGTCATCAGACCTAAAATGATGTACACTACCTGTCGATGAATTTTAGTGCGATTTGATATATAAAATTTTGATTTTTTAAAAACGTAATTTTTTTTTTAAAAAAAATCGAGATTGTTCCAGATTGTTCCGCTTTCCAGTTGATGCATTTGAAAGGGGGACTTTTTTATTATTTAGGACGGGTGTTCCTTTCTATGTTCTGTTGTTATTTTTGTATATTAAAATACACTGTACATGTAAGTAACATACACATGCGCACACGTGTATCCTTGTGTGTACACATGCGCACAAGTGTGTAAACGTGTGTACAAATGCACACAAGTGTGTCCATGTGCGTACATATGCGCACAAGTGTTTAAATGTGTGTACACATGTGCACAAGTGTGTACATGTGCATACACATGCACGCACGTGTATGTGTGTGTACTGATGTCGAGCCGACTGATGTGCCCACGTATGTACATGTGCATACATGCCATACACACGTGCGCACGTGTGTACATGTGCATACTAATGTGCGCACGTATGTACATTTGCGTACACATGTGCATACACAAGCGCCCATATATGTACATGTACATACACATGTAACAATGAAAGAAAGTTTATTATTTGATATATGAAAGCATATATTAAAGCATTGGAGGTCTATAGGGTTCCTTGAATCCTTTGTTTCTTATTTGAGCGTACTCAATGGAGTTAATTAACATAAGAGTTAGAAATTCGAAACTTTGAATTAGTTTTTAAAAATAGAACCAGGCAATTAGAAATCGGGACAAACAGAAGACCGGCAACTTCTAACTGTGTGGTTCGACGTTGAAAAGGGCGGAGCATGTGACGTGAAACTACATAACCAACCAGTTGTCATTCTATCACTAGTTAAGCGCGCATTTAAGGTGCACATTGCACTTTGTAAACTTAATATTGGACGACTTTAAATATGAAAACTAAACATATTGCCGCGACTATGTCTATTTTAAAAATTAAAATTTTAACTTTAACATTGGGTCTATATGGGCCCAATAGAAAAATGAAACTAGCGCCTTGCTTGGCATGCTTGCCTTGCAACACAGATCTAAAAGCATGCAAAAGCACTGGGTTTTTTATTGGACGAAACTATATAGTTACAAATTTAACAAACAGTAGAAAAAAACTATTTAATATTAGTGGTGCATATAAAAAAATGTTACTCAATTCTAAGAATTGGAAATTATTGAAAAAAAAAATTGTATTTTCGGCTGTCATAAAATATTTCTTTTTTGGCTTGAGAGAGTGGGAGGTTGGGGACGAAGAGCAGCTATAAAAAACATTTTATTTACTTCCAGCCTTATCCAAACCCTTATTATTATTATTGATGTTGTTCTTTGAGTCAATGATTCGTTCAGTTTCATTTTCAAATATATACGAACTTGAAATTGCTTTCTTGAAGGCATTATTAGAAATTTGAAAGCATCTATTTAATTATTAATGTCTTATATACACTGTATATAGTCAATATGATTCATATTATATTCGTTTTTATATCTGGCTAAAACATGTTGCCCCCAAGGTGCCTGCAATAATTAAACTAAGAGTACTTTATTCTCCCTTTTTTGTTAGTCATTAGATCTGAAGAGCTTTTAATGATTGCAAGTTAAAAACTGACGAAAAAAAAAAACCATTTTGATGCCGCTATAATTTGCGCTCACGAGTTAATCGATGGATGATTAGCGATAGAGAACATTGACCGAAAAATTGCACCTTTCTTTCTGACTTCAAATACAAACAAAAAAAAAGCACTAAGCTACCAGACTTTTTTTGTATCTTCTTAGGATGCGTCCACATCCAACGAACAGCTCTAAAGGTGCTTCCACACTAAACTGGTTGGCTTAAGACATACAGCATTTAGTTCAGAATTTCTCGGAATGTAGGCGCCACGATCGTTTTTGATTGAAACACGGTGTTTTAAGGGGTTTTCTCCAGGTTTCAAGTCACATAATATATTAATAGAAAAATAATTTCGCGTGCTAAGGCTTATAAAAATAAAACATCGAGAAGCCAATAAATTAATGCACGTGCTAATTTTTATGTGATTGTTCTAAGTCGTTTTTAATCGGAGTTCTTCAAATGTTTGGGTGACGGTTTTTGGTCCTATGGGACTTAACATGGAGTTAAAAAAACGAACGATTTTGAACCTTGTTTAAAAATAGAAGGACCTTTTCAAAATTTTATATAAAGGGAGCACTTAAACAACAATATTTTTTATTGCATTTTGCACTTTACTGTGTTTTAATTGAGCGATTGTGAGGCGATTTCTTGCAGTTTTAGTAACACTGTATAAGAACACTCATTTGTCTCGTTGTCGTCTGCTCAAACAAGATGGACGTGTATCTAGACTCTTAAGAAGCTACATCACAAAATTACTTCAAAAAATCTCCGCATAGAGCGCTAGCATCGTTTTTCTATGCAGCCCATAACCCCAATGTTAAAGAAAAAATGTTACTTTTTAAAATACACAGTCGTGGCAATATGTTTATTTTTCATATTTAAAGTTGTCCAATATTAAGTTTTCAAAGTGCAATGTGCACCTCAAACATATGCTAATCTAGTGATAGAATGACAAAAAATTGATAAGTGCGGTTATATTTTTAGAAACTATTTCAAAATCGCGAAAAAAATCAAAAAAATGAATGCTTGTAAAAGTACCTAAAATAATTATTAAAAAAACACAGTTAAACCACAGTTCATGAAGCCAACACATTGGCGCACGTGCTGATTTTTTTCTGGTTTTTTAAAATTATTTTTACGTATTTTTACGAGCATTTTAATGGCTTACGAGCGCTTACTCAATAAAGTTTAAACATAAGAGTTAGAAATTCGCGATTTTGAAATAATTTTTTTTAAAAAACATAACCGCACTTATCATTTTTTTGTTATTCTATCACTCCGATCAGTATATATTTAAGGTGCACATTGCACTTTTGAAAACTTAATATTGGACAACTTTTAAATATGAAAAATAAACATATTGCCTCGACTATGTCGTATTTTAAAAATGTACATTAACCCAATTGGAATTAACCCCATTGAACCCAATAAACATTGGGTCTGTGAGTTCAATTAAAAAACGATGTTAGTGCTGTTTGCAGAGATTTTTCAAAGTAACTTTGCTATGTGTAGCCTTTTAAGAGCCTAGATACACGTTGTTTTCAGCAGACTACAACGAGACAAATGAGTTATTATATGGTGTTACTAAAACTGCAAGAAATCGCCTCACGGTTAAAATACAGGAAAGCGCAAAATGCAATAAAAAGTATTGTTATTTACGTGCTCGATTAATATAATTTTGAAAAGGTCCTTTTATTTTTAAACAAGGTTCAAAATCGTTCGTTTTTTCAACCCCATATTAAATCCCATTGGATCAAAAACCGTCCCACAAATATTTGAAAAACTCGTTAAAAACGATTTAGAACAATAACAAAATAATTACCACATACTTTCATGTAATGGCTTCTCGATCTTTCCTTTTTATAAATTTTGAAAAAGTCCTTCTATTTTTTAATAACGTTTAAAATCGTACATTTTTTAACTCCATGTTAAGTCCCATACGACCAAAAAAACTGTCACCCTATCATTTGAAGAACTCACATTAAAAACGACTTAGAACAATCACATACAAATTAACACGTGCTTTAATCAATTGGCTTCACGATGTTTTATTTTTATAAGCTTAACACGCAAAATTATTTTTCTATTAATTATTATGTGACTTGAAACTAAGAGAAAAAAACGTTAAAAAACCTTTTTCATCCAAAAACGAACGCAGCGCCTACATTCGGAGAAATCCAGGCTCTTAATTCTAATTATATATGAAATACAATGTAGAAAGTATATGGGACAACAAGCATTACGAACACCTGTATATTTTTTTGCGGTTGAGTTTTCAATGCTCACTATAGTTGAAAAAAATACTGTTTGCACTGTGTTTATTATTGTAAGTGTTAATTGGCAACAACATATGTTGTAACTTACAAAGTAAGCAAACAAGAAAATTATTGAACCATGTTTTGCAATATTCAACGAAATCTTCTAATTCTTATTGAATTTTTCATTGGGGGGTGGGAAGCATTTTGACACAATTGACAAAACACTCTTTTTAAAAGTTGTGTATCTTCTGTTCAATATAGAGTCCATATACTGTACATAAATAAAATGTGATTTGTATACAGACACCATTTTGCTGAAAAAGGAAGAAAAAAAAATCATTGATTTTTCTCTGCTACCAATGTATTTTAGCTTTTTTTTTTTAAATAAAAAATAAGACTTTATCCTCCTATTTGCCTAGCAACTCCTCGCTTAAGATCAATAATAAAAAAAAGTATCAATTTAAATTGAAGACTGTTCCACATTTTTATTTATTCAGACTTATTGGGTAGAAGAAAGTGAACGTACACGTAGATATAACAGGCATTTAGAATTCGTGACGAACACAAGTTGGCTCCGCCCTTTTTATGATTGGTTATGTAGTCTGACGTCACATGCTCCGCCCTTTTTCAACGTCGAACCACACAAAAAACAATTAGAAGTTGCCGGTCGTCATAAAAGGGCGGAGCCAACTTGTGCTCGTCCCGATTTCTAAATGCCTGTGTATAATATAGGCTTCAAAGAGTTGGTCATTGCAAACGGATGTTTCCAGCTGAGACGTTTCTAACGAGAGACGACCAACAAGGGTTGGAGGCGGAGCCTAGGAGTGACGTGACAGTAGCGAAAATGTATGAAAAAAATCGTTTTTTTTTTTTTTGTTAATTTTCTCGAATCCGAATCCTAAAAGGTTCTCGAAACCCTCGAATCTCGAATCTGTCGAATCCTTCATATAAGAATCATATATTATTCATTAAGCCACGCCACTAAATTTTTAGGGGCCCCCAAATCGTGGTGAATATTTTTTTGCAAATGATCAAAGAAGCACATTATCTCCACAGTTGTCCTAATGATGTAAAAATAACTAAAACTAGGGATGCCCGATTCCGATTCTTTTAAATCGGAGAATCGATTTTTTTATTCTAATTAATCGATTAAATGAATTTGACACCTTTCAAGTGAAACGATTCAAATCAAGGCTGATTCAATTTTATTTATGTCTCTTATAAAATAAAAGTTCAATAAACATGATTTTTGTCATTTATTAGTGTTTTCCTTTTTCTGTTTTTTATTGTTGTTTGATTTTGTTATTTTTCAAGTTTTAATCCCTTGATTATTCAATTTTTAGCAAAATCATGACATGATCATTTTTGAGAAAGAAAAAAAAATTAGTTTTATTTCCCAGTTCCACCCTTATGTTATAAAAATCGAATCAGTTAATTTTCCCGATTATTAATCAGAATCAGAATCTAAACATCGGCTGATGCGATTCATATGAATCGCTTCAGCAAACAAATTTGGCCATCTCTAAACCCCGTTTTCATGATGATAGTTGTCACGATAGTTGCTGTCATGAGAGCAGCAACTATGGCGAGAACTATCATCGTATCATAAAAATACGTAAAGGCGCAGTCACACTAGGCTGGTTTCCCAGCCGCTGGTTGCTGCTGGCTGGTTGTAGCGCTCTAGCAGCATAGTCTGAACTGCTACCAGCAGCTGCTTTTCCCAGCATGCTAGTGATTTTAACAGCCGCTGGTGAAGTTGGACATGTCCAACTTTAGCAGCTACCAGCTGGTCATGTGACTCCCTTCCTGCTGCTGCCATCTAGTGTGAACTTTTGTTGCTAGTAGTGGCACTAGTGGTAGTTGAAACTCCACTGCTTGGGTTGGTTGTTGTTAGAGTTTGTGTTTTTGCAAGACGGTGATTGGATGACTTGCACTGCTAATACCAGCAGTGACTGGACAAGTGTGAACCCAAAGCAGCTGCTGCTTGCTGTTGCTGCTAATAGCCAGCAGCAACCAGCGGCTTGTAAACCAGCCTAGTGTGACTGCCGCTTAAAATTAATTTAAAAAATATCAGCACGTGTTGGCTTCTTTGTGTTTTAATTGCGGTTTTTAAAAAAATATTTTGACATTTTTAAGAGCATTTTAATGGATGTTTTTTTCTTATTTGAGTGTACTCAAATTTAGTTTAACATAAAGAGTTAAGAGCCTAGATACACGACCATGTTGTTGTTTTGAGCAGACCACAACGAGACAAATGAGTGTTATTATATGGTGTTACTAAAACTGCAAGAAATCGCCTAACAATCGCTCAATTAAAATACAATAAAGCGCAAAATGCAATAAAAAGCATTGTTCTTTACGTGCTCGATTTATATAATTTTTGAATAGGTCCTCCTATTTTTAAATAAGATTCAAAATCGTTCGTTTTTTAACCCTATGTTAAATCCCATTGGATCAAAAACTGTCTCACAAACATTGGAAAAACTCTCATTAAAAATAATTTAGAACAATAACAAAATAATTAGCACATACTTTCATCTATTGGCTTCATGATGTTTCCTTTTTATAAATTATGAAAATGTCCTTCTATTTTTTTTAATAACGTTTAAAATCGTACATTTTTTAACTCCATGTTAAGTCCCATAGGAGCAAAACTCCGTCCCACAAACGTTTGAAGAACTTCTCATTTAGAAGAACCAAAAAAAATTAGCACGTCAAAATAGCACAGCTTAAACAACGAGTCAAAACCAATAGAATACACAACAAAATGACATTTGTAAGCATTCACAGGTTGCGCCGCCTGGCGAGTACTTTTTGCAAATGGCGGCCATTTTACGGGCATCTAAATTTCGAAGCGGGCAGGCCCGTATCTATAGGAGGCTATGTTTTTTCAAAGAAGAAGAAGAAGAATAGCATTTATTGCTCTCTGGTCACCAACGTGACTAGCCGACAAGCGACTCAGAATACATATCAATACAATAATGTACATACAGTGAAAACAATTAATCATAAAAGTGAAAACAAACAAAATAACATAAGATTGAATTAGAAAAGTTTCTAACTATGCGGATGGGTAGCATTATGCTGGTGGTTTCTCACGATCTGTACCGAGTCCTTGATTACAGAGGTCACAATTTCGGTGACCAAAGATTTTGGAAGGTTGAGTCTAGTGCGAAAGTTCTCAAATAGTTTGGGAATTGTGCCTTTAGCAAACACCATTGCAATATAGTCTCTTAACGTATGCACCACCTTTTCGTTTCAACCCTAGATTGTTCTTTTCATTAAACACCGTCCCTCCATCAACTTCCGTCCACAACGGAAATGATGGAGGAAGTAGACCCAGTGATAACTTTTAACCGTGCGGCACCCACTTGCCTGAGGCTGATCCGGCCCTGGTCCCAGTCAAAATCGTTCCACATGGAAAACACACCCTGCAAACTTCCTCTACGCAGGTATACACAATGGAAATGCTCACGAGAATTGAGTTTGCAACACAATGTTTGAATGTGTATTATTTCGAATAGAGAGGCAGTCCATTTAATGTCTATGATTTATTTTTTTTTCTTACTTTTTCAATTCTGCCTTTTTTTCTGTAAATTCTGCATACCAAATAGGCTTACTGCTATATTTTTCTCCATTTCTCATCAACATAAAATAGCAGCCAGGGAATATTCTGTTTTTTTTATGGATACTTTATATCCTTATATACATATACTTGAATATAAATCAACAGTAATTCTACTATATAATAGTCCAAGTTGAAAGAAAGAAAATGCATTTTTGGAAGTTGAAGGGAGTCCAAAAGAATGAATGGTCAATGACACACACAAATAAAAAGTTGCAACGATAAGGAGCTCTGTAAAGGCCTACAGCACAAATAGTTTTCATTACAGTTGACACTTTTTTTTCTGTCATTGACAAATTATTTCTGTCATTGACACTTTTTGTGTGTCAATTGATACTTTTTTGTGTCAAGGAGGTGTGTTGAGGTTAGGTTAGGGAAAAAGTGTCAATTGACAAAGAAAGTGTCAATTAATAGAAAAGTGTCAATTGTGTGACGACCAAGTTTTGCTCCTTCTTTAATTAGAAGGAGCAATCCTAAATCCTGATGTCGTCTGCTAGGCTGCTATAGTAGGCAGCCCGGCAGACGACATTGACTCCAGATAGGGAGACTGTCAACCCCCAGGTGGAGCAGCCTGGGGGTACTTAATGGCAAGGCAGCCGTTAAGGAGGGACATGTGATGACCCAGTTTTGCTCAGCAGTGCCAGCAGTGCTAGGCACCTGTAATTTGGTTGCCAGGCAGATGACAAAATGGCCAGCAAGGGTCACTGTCCTTCCCCAGGTGGAGCAAGCTGGGGGTGATATATAATGGCGGCGGCCATTATTATCTGTGAGTGAATAATGAACCCTGATGCCTAGTGCATGTGTAATTTGTGCTCCTTCAATCTCAGCAGGTGGCCAAGATGGCCACCATCTCATCTTTGTGTAGAGAGGTGTTTGACCTTTCCCCCTGGCTGGAGTAGCCAGAGGATTATCATCTATTGTTCATCTTAATTAGTGAGTTCATTTATTTCATGTTATTGAATAAATTATATTTTGTTTATTCTATCAACCACTGTGTCCGTGTGCCCTTATTCTTTTCATAATACTGGGGAAGTTACCGCGGGGAAGGGTGGGGATTTCCGGTGGGGTTTCGCCGGAACGTCGCCGTCCTTCGTCCGTCTTGTTTCGGCTGACGGCCGGTGCTTCGCACGTGGTTTGTCCACGGTAGGATTCATCGGGAATCTACCATGGATTCCTCTTCCTGTTCGGCGGTCTTTCGTCCGTCGACTTGCGGCGTGGAAGTCAACCTCCGACCAGCGCTTCCTGTGGACACGGACGGGTACAAGAGGATGGCTGGCCTGCGCTTGGGTCCCGTCCCAAGAAGGTTCAGCGACGGTAAGTTTGGGGAAATTTGCCGAGGTCATTGTAGCACCCAGGCGGGTCGTTACAACAGTGTGTCAGACCCTTGAAAGCAGAGTGGATGTGTGTGTTTGCTGCAGCTGGTGGCCAAGATGGCCGCCATATTCATCTTCTTTGTTCTTCTGGTGTTGTGCTATTGTTTTGTTCTCTGCTGGTTGGAATAACCAGCAGATTACTGCATATTTAATTGAGTGAGTCTTTTATTCAGTTATCACCTTGAATAAATTACCTTTTATTTCTTTTATATACACACTGTGTCCGAGTCACTTATTTCTGGGGAAGTATCCGTGGGGAGGGTGGGGGTTTTGGTGGGAATACACCGACCATCACCGTCCTGTATTCGTTGTTTTGGCCGGTGCTTTGCGTGTGGTTCCACGGTAGCATCCATCAGGGTCTACCATGGGTTCTACGTTGTTTCGGCTGAAATTGACCGTCGATCATCGGGGAACGTGACTCGACCGGCATCACCCAGGGACCGGACGGACAAGAGGGCAGTCAGCGCTTCTATCCCGGCCCCCAAGGGAGTCAACGATTCGGTAAGACGGGGAAGTTTTGCTGGGGTATTGTGGCAGACCCAAGTTGGGTCGTTACAATTGACAAAAAAAGTGTAAATCGACAGAAAAGTGTCAATTGACAGAAAAAAGTGTCAATCGACAGAAAAAAAGTGTCAATCGACAGAAAAAGTTTCAATTGACAGAAAAAAGTTTCAATTGACAGAAAAAAAGTGTCAATTGACAGAAAAAGTGTAAATTACAGAAAGAATTTGTCAATGATGGAAAAAAGTGTTAATTGACAGAAAAAAAGTTTCAATTGACCGAAAAAAGTGTCACTGACAGAATAAAAGTGTCAATTGACAGAAAAAAACTGTTAATTGACAGAAAAAAAGCGTCAGTGACAGAATTAAAGTGTCAATCGACGGAAAAAAGTGTCAATTGACAGAAAAAAGTGTCAATTGACGGAAAAAAGTGTCAATTGACAGAAAAAGTGTCAATTGACAAAAAAAAGTGTCAATTGACCGAAAAAAGTGTCAATCGACAGAAAAGAAAATGTCAATGGACAGAAAAAAAGGATCAAGTGACAGAAAAAAAGTGTTAATTGGCAGAAAAAAAGTGTTAATTGACAGAAAAAGTGTCAACTGCAATGAAAATTATGTTCAGTATGGCTTTTACAGGGCTCCGTACAATGAGAATGATGATTTGCACTGAAAATTTATTTACTTTATGTTTACAACCTACTTGTCATCGTAAGTATCTCCCTGGATAAAACAGTGGACTACATTTAAAGAGTAGCATAGAATTCAACTCGCATGCACAAACCAGATCCACCAATGACAACGGACTGGATCTTTTCATTTCCCAGTCATTTTCCAATGTTTGGTAACAATTTAGATAAGCTTCTATACCTTATACTGTATTTATCAACCCAATATTTTATTATTTCTCATTATAGGATGACAACTGAGCTAAGAATATAGACCCAAAAAAAACTTCGTGGACAAAAAAATAAATAGAAAACCTGCGATATGGTAGACGGGGTATATGCGTTAAGGCTATGGCTAAATAGAAACAGTCTTGTGACAACTTAAATTGATAGTGATGTGGATGTGTGTGCTGTTTGTAATCATAATGTATACATGCACAAAAGGTGAATGCAACTTGAGCTTGCCATAAATATGGCAGCTCGAAAAAGTCGTATGTGAAACATTTGGTGCTTAGTAGCCATCATGATATGCTTTCCAGAAAAAAAGTAAAAATTAATGAAGAAACTCAAGGTTTGTAGAGTATGTAAGGTGTGCTCATATCGCAAGGAAGCTCATGCAGCCTCATAGGAAAGGCAATGCCATATTGTAACATTTTGCCCTATTGAAAGAAACAGTTTTTCTGTTTAAAGCGTCGTTTTCACGATGATAGTTTTCACGCTAGTTGCGGTCATGACTGCAACTTTCTCGAGAACTATCATCATGAAGTCATTATCACACTGCGATAGCACTGTCACACTATCTCGTTTGACTAGATAGTTGATAGTACTGTTGCGATAGTAATAGTTGTTGTGTGACTGGTTCTAGGGAAATATTCACTTTGTAGGGAAATTTGGCTTCTGTAGGTAGACCCAACACTGTTGTTGACTCAATAATATCTGTGGAGTAGACGTCACACTGTCATGACAGCACTATAACGTTACTTCAAGACATGTAGACAGTTGCTATCATTAGAGTTAATTATATCACAACTTTCATGACAGCTACTCTCATGAAAGAACTATTGTCGTGAAAATGAGGCTTTACTTGCGTTAAATTTCTCTTTTTTCCAATAGATATTTTTTTTAAAAATATGTTTATAGTTTTTAATGTGTTAGTTGTTTGGTATGCGAATTACACATATACATATATATTGTGACAGACCTTTTTCTCCTGATAGAATCTGCTTTCATTTGGTGATACAAGCGAGTTTTCACTCGTATCTATAGTGATTGGCTAGGTCACTAATTCTATCTGCCCGGGAGGACTAGACAAATACAATGTCTATTCAATGTCCTCACTAGTCTCTTTCAAAGACTCACAGTCTTGAGGATCTTTCGTCTTCGTACTTCAGTGGACTTTCATCCGTAAATTACCCTTGAAAATGGCGTTGACTTCTTGATGACTTGAAGTATCCAATAGGTGTAGAACTGCAAATGGATAATGAATGCACAGTCGCAAAAACTTGCATTAATAAAAATCACCACTGTTTAAGGTTTGAAAAGATTTATTCCAAATGTAAATAAAATATAAGCGAAAAATAACTGGTTTGAATACACAACACTTAGAAAAATAAAATGTATCAAAATATAGAAAAATCTAGCCAGAATTGGGCATAGGTTTGGTCTGTCAGAAATCTCTCTTGAATACAGTAAAACATCTCTATATATCCTTAGAATCCATAAGTCGGATTCTCAGGACACTTTTCTTTGATTGGACACATACGAAGTTTGTGCCCAAACTGGGCCAAACAGCTGACTCAGGGTCTCTTATCAGTTATCACACTTAAAAACATAAACTTAATTAAAAATATATAAAATCCACTCAAGTGGAAATGAACATAATAGGCATAATAGGGAGAAACGATGAGGTCAACTTAAAAATAGAATCTGGGTCAATCGGTATCTAAATGTACTGAGTGGCCCAGAAGCTCAACTAGAAATACACGTGATAAAAGTTTGAACCCCAAAAATAAAACGGCGCTAAACAAAAATAAAGCGGTAGGCCCAAAACCTCTCAATATATATGTATATGTTAATATGTATTAATATTAATAATTTTAAAATAATTATTGCAAAATATTAAAATTAATATTAAATTTTATTATTTCTTAAATAATAAATAATAAATAATTAATATATTAAAATATATTAAAATATATAATGTATAATGAAGTTGAGGTATGTTGTATTAAAATTTAATATTATTATCAATATATTATATTATTATTATATATATAATATCCCAGGTCTGTGTGTGTGTGGAGTAACATTGTACAAAAACCTTGAAGTACGTCGGAATTTATATAAATTTAAATAAATGAAGAAATGAACAGCTTTTTTTTTCTCAAGGTCAACTATATGTTGCACCCTTCTCATCCAAGAACCCCATGATATTAAATTGGAAAGGGGAAAAGATTGGAAAGTGTAGAGGGGGAGAGAGAGAGAGAGAAACGTGGAGGGGGAAAAAGTGGGAGGGGTGACTGAAATTGAAATGAAAGGAGTAAAAAAGAAACAAACGACGTGCATGCACACACCAGAGAAAATAAAAAAAACACTTTTTCTATATCAAATATAAAAAGGGGAGGGGATAATAGTAGCAAAATTAAACTGCAGTTTATCAGATGCAATTGTGCCCAGCATTAGAATTTCTTTTGCTCCGCCCTTTTATGAACCACATCAATTTCTAATTGGTTTGTTACTTGGTCTGACGTCATAAAAGGGCGGAGGAAAAGAAATTCTAATGATGGGCACACTTGCCTGTGAATTTTGCTCCCGTCATTTATGACGGCTTACCCCACTAGTATATATATTTAAGCGATGTCTGTCAGTCTATATGTAACGCTGTAAGAACACATGAACAAAAACCTTTAAGCAAACACATGTGTGGGCAGTGGGGGAGAGGGGAGAAGGAAACGTCCTTCATTGAGTAACCTTCAGTATTTGAATAAAATAGTTAAACTAGAATGTCCCGTCATACATGATGGGTTACCCACGTCATTTATGACAGGTTACCCCACTAGTTATATACATATAATATCCCAGGTCTGTGGGTCTATCTGGCTCTGAAGTAATGCTGTACAACCATTGAAGCATGTCGGAATTTATATAAATTTGAAATGAATGGCTTTTTTTCTCAAGGTCAACTATATGTTGCACATGGCCCATCCAAGAACCCCATGATATTAAATTGGAGAGGGGAAAAGGTTGGAAAGTGTAGAAGGGGAGAGAGAAACGTGGAGGGAGGAAAAAAGGGGGAGGGGCCCGGGGGTGACTGACATTGAAATGAAAGGAGTAAAATGTGTGCTGACGTGTACGTGCATGTACCTACGTGTGCTAATGTGTATGTGCATGTACACGTGTGTGCTAACATGTATGCGCTTGTACTCACGTGTGCTAATGTGTATGTGCATGTACACACGTTTGCTATCGTGTACACGCATGCACACACATGTGCTAATGTGTATGCGCATGCACACATGTGTGCTGATGTGTACGTGCATGCACACACGTGTGCTAACGTGTATGTGCATGCACACGTGTGCTAATGTGTACGTGCACGCACACACATGTGCTAATGTGTACGTGCATGCATACACATGTGCTAATGTGTATGCGCATGTACACATGTGTGCTAATGTGTTTGCACATGTACACACATGTGCTAATGTGTACGTGCAAGTACACACATGTGCTAACGTGTATGTGCATGTACACACGTGTGCTAATGTGTATGCACATGTACACACGTGTGCTAATGTGTATGCACATGTACACTCGTGTGCTAATGGAATTTTGAAAATGTTGGAAAATGAAAAAAATTCATACTGATACAGAGTGGACTCTGTATCGGCCTGAAAATCGTTTAATTTGCGCGCTTTTATGGTGAAAATATCTGTAATACTATATAGACAAATAGCCAAAAAATGTTGAAAAATGAATAAAATTCATACCGATACAGAGTGGACTCTTTATAAAAATTGGTAGTGAAGATCGACATGGTCGGCTCCGTGAAATCGATCGGCGTGCCAATTTTTTTTGTGTGTGATCGGTTCGGTATTGGCTTGGTAAAACAAAAGTGTGATCAGTACAGCCTTACTTCAAACTCCACTTAACATAGCGTCTATGAAGTCATGCAGCTTGTGCACACTGGATTGTATAGGCTCTTAGAGACCTCCAGGTGTTAAAGTACAAATGTAAAAATTGTGTATAAGTAGTACAAATGGACCACATGTTTGTCCTGTAATCTCCTCATACGAGGCTTCTATGGGCTCTTAAAATGGCAAAATAAAGCACATCTGGAAATTGTTTTCTTTTAAAAGGAAGATCTATTAGGCGGAGCAATCATTATTTTAGGTATTCTTTACAGCATACAGAAGTAGGCTTTAGTTTCCCGACACAGCCATTCTCTGTACTTGCCATGGAGTATTTTCCATTATTAACAAAATAAAGTCAATCTTCCGAAGATTCATTTGGGAATACAATTGATCTTCCATGTAATCCTCAGGATTGAAAGAAACATGCCTTTCCAACACATCAAAGATCTAGCTAAAGTTAAAGCAAAAAAACTACTATTGTTTTTCCACACTGTTGGCCATCAAGGGTTGTTTATTAACCAACATCTAAGATGAAAATAAAACAAATTAGTTTTAGACAACATTTTTTTACGAATTTTGACTAAAGAATGAAACTTAAAAGAGACCAATTACCTCTAGAATATTCTTTTCAAACTACTGTCAAGACTTACCCAATGATTGCCAAAATGATTTTTTTAAAATTTAAAATAAGTCATTAATATAATTTTAAAAAAATTAAGAAATCAAATAACATCATATAAATGGACTTTTATCATTTAGATGCGACACCAAACAACAGACATTGGCAATAAAAGAAAATCGAAGTATACTACATTACGAACATACACGAAATTTTGTTGGTGTCACCTCACATTACTTTTAACTCCCTATTTAAATACATGTGTTCCCTATTCATTTCAAAGTACTATGAATTTAATATTTGAATTATAGGCCCTACCAAATACCACGTGGCTCTCGAGTTGATTGGGAAACTTGTATTGAGTTTAATAGGACTAAGGAATACACGTATTTGAATTAAAGGAATTATGGAAATGTGAGGTGACAACATTTGCCACAAATTAGTGACGTAGGATGTTTTTTTCTCTTTTGGGCGTACTCAATGGAGATTTACATAAGAGTTAGAAATTCGCCATTTTGAAACAGTTTTTAAAAATATAACCGCACTTAACAATTTTTTTGTCGTTGTATCACTCGATCAGCATATATATAAGGTGCGCACACTTCACTTTGAAAACTTAATATTGTACAACTTTAAATATGAAAAATAAACATTGCCGCGACTGTGTATTTTAATTTTTTAACATTGGGGGTCTATGGGCTGATTAGAAAGAATATTGTATTGCTCGTTGCAGAGATTTTTTGAAGTAATTTTGCGATGTAGCCGCTTAACTTCTTAAGAGCCTAGATACACGTCCATCTTATTGTTTTGAGCAGACGACAAGGAGACAAATGAGTGTTCTTATATGGTTTTATAAATTTTGAAAAGGTCCTTCTATTTTTTAATAACGTTTAAAATCGTACATTTTTTAACTCCATGTTAACCAAATACATTGAAAAACTCCCATTAAAAACGACTTAGAACAATAACATAAAATAAGCACGTGCGTTAATCTATTGGCTTCATGATGTTTTCTTTTTGCAAGTTTAACACGCGAAATTATTTTTCTATTAATAATAGGCCTGTGTGACTTGAAATCTGGAAAAAAATGTTAAAAAACCGTTTTTCAATCAAAAACGATCGCAGCGCCTACATTCGGAGAAATTTTGAACTAAATTGCTGTATCTAAGCTCTTAGTATATTACTGGAACCATCCCAAAGGATTTTTAAAAAATATTTTAATTATTTCCTCTTATTGCCTATTAGGTTTGCTTTGGGGAGAGTGGGGGGGGGGTGACCACCAAAGAGCCTAGAGGCTTTTCTCGGCGTAATCAGGCACGGCATTTGCTATTACAACCAGTGGCTTAGCTAGGGACCCGCCAGACCCGCAACTGCGGTGGGCGCAGGAGGTTTGGAGGCACAAAAAACGAATAAATTAAGCAAGTGATTCCGAATCACTCGCTTAACTTATTCAGTTATTTTCGAAAATAAATCGAATTTCATTTCGTTTATTGTGCATAGAAATTTTTTTTACTGGGTACTATTTTGATAAACGGCGGAACGGTCCAAACAACGGTACGAATAGTCGGAAAAATAGTAGGAACAGTCCGAAGGTTTGGTTTAGTAAAATTAAGTTGTTGCAGGGGTCTGGTGGGCGCAGACCCCAACTTTTTTTAAAAGAATTTTTAAATCAAATTAGTTCATTGTTCCGACCGTTCCGTAATTTGTTCAATGGGAGGAACGGTCGGAAAAATAAACATTTGATTTAATAACGCTAAAAAAATGGGGGGCTGCGCCTTCCAGGCCCCCTGCAACAAGCTTTATTTTACTAAACCTAACCTTCCGACTGTTACTACTGACCCGCCGTTCATCAAAATAGCACCTCCTCCCCCCCGTATAAGGCTAAGGGCAGGGTGACTTAAAGGGAGCGCAATGTTTTAAACAGCCCCGGGGGGGCGCAAAGTTTTACGTGGCGGGGGGCGCAACCAAGTCATAGCTACTCCAGGGGTTTACGGTCCCCTGTCGTAACTCCATTCGATAACCGATAGTCATGCCTGTCTTTTTTCTTGCTAATGGTTCTGAATAGCATTCCTGTTCTTTCGGTGTTAAGCTTATTTGACTTTGAACTTTTTTCTTGCTACTACATCGTACAATAGCACGGTGCCATGAGTAGCATGCGGTTATCGAAGTCCATAGACCGCATTATGCTGTATCTGTCAGTACAACATTTATTTAGGACTTAGTTTATTTCAGTCCTGCTACTTCACGGTCGTGCAATAGCACGATGAGAGTAGTAGCGTGGTGGTTTACAAATATACCCTATAACCGCCACATATGAATTGTATCTCTCTTAGCAGCCTTTATATAAAACAGACTCGAGCCTCCTCACCACGACAAGGTGGAGATACATCGAAGAGGGACAGGACAGGACATTACAGGGAAAAAACATGCAAGCAGGCACACATGCAATCACACCCCCAACAAATACCCCCCAGTCATGCATTCAAGAACACTGATGCACAAACACAAGCACTCACGAAGAGCCTGAAGAGCCGTAACGTATCGTTTGTACGGAAAACCACGAAAGTGACTATGACAAGCGTCAAAAGTTCTCTTTTTCGAGAACCCTTCGTTATAGGTAAGACAGAAAGCACGGTAGACACAAGAACACTGAAGCACATGCAGGTTTTTTACCCACTTTACGAAGAGTTCGAATCGGACGGTCTGAACTATATCCTGCGAAAGTGACTATGACGATTGTCAAAAGTTCGTTTCCGAGAGCTCCTCGTATCGTGGGTAGACGGACTGCTATCGTCGTCGCTGTCTGAGTAGACAACAGAAGGCCTGAACAATCCCTCACCGCTAGGATGTGTAATTCCGGACGACGTGCATGGTTGTGCATCTTCGAATCTTTCGATTTGCGTGCTCTTCTCACGGGATGTAGAGATGATTTTGCGAATGAGAGCAGAGTCCTGTGCGGTCTGTTCCACGTTCGGTTGGCGGTACGAAAGTTCTGCAGTGAGCTCTCGATGTTTTAGAGCTGTGCAGATCTTCTCTCGTTCTTGTTTAGGCTTTCCGGCAATGGAAGTCTGGAGAGACCGCCGGGTACGGGTGACAGTGAACGGTACACCGTACTTTGCTGACATCCGCGAAAATTCTCAAGAAGGACTGTTCCACGCTGTTCCCACGATATTGAGAAAGAAATTCTCCGTCTTCAGGACATCAACCATTGGTCTGAGGAGGTGGTAGTAGACCTCAAACATCGACATCTGGTCTGATGTTAGGGAGATGCCCTGAGGACCCATGACAGACGTCTTATGGTTGCGCACGAAGAACACAGTTTCCTGATGCTGCTTTCTTGCGATTTTGGTATTCCCATAGGCGAAGATTAATTATGGCCGATTACCGAATTCCGTACGATGCAATGACGAGCATTAAATAGCGCGTGACTGCGCAGTAATCGATAGCATTAAACCCGTTATCAAGAAGGCACGTAAGTGAATCGTTTACGTCCTCCAAGAGTGCAGGGTCGCTTACTAACGACGTAGACGCGGCCACGGTTTGTTCGGTGACAGCGTCTTTCATTCCATCTTCACTCTTTCACACGGCTTTCGGCTTTCTGTTCCTTCTTGGCCCATACCATGAATCGCTTGATCACTTCTGCGACGTGTGCCAAGTCGTCGTACAAGAGGTGATCCTTGACCCTCAAATTGGTCGCAGTCATCAGGTAACGAAGGTAAATTAGTAAGTTGCGGTATAGACTTACGATGGTGCTCGCTTTCGTGCCAACACGTGAGCTGTAGTGCATAATTCTGTACGTGGTTGGTGTGTATCATGAGGCTCGGCACTGGTGTCTCGTGCTTGCCGCCTGTTGAGATGTTAACATGATACAACACCCTCGAAACCAGTCTTGCATACGTGAGCCGATGCGCACGGGCACGATAGATCTTCTTTGTTTCCATGTGATTAATAAAATCCGTAAAGAACGACAGATTGTAGCGCATGGTTAAATTTTCTCCTTGCATCTTGGCAAAAACGAATCCCGCACGATAGTTCTTGCGAGGAAACACTACCAGCGAAGCACCATCATCATCGTCTTCCATACCGAATTCGCCTTCGTCTATGGGGTCTTCGTCAACAGCTTCTTGGTTGTCACCAAACGTGCCCTGCTCCCACACAGAAGGATGGTTTTCGAATCGTGAACCAACGTGATATATGCATCTCATAAGACCTTGGCGCACAATCGAGTTATTTATGAGTGACCCGAACCACTGTTTCACGAGTCCCCAATCGAGTGGTGGCAGACCGTTTATAAATTTTTCTTTCGTCTTCTTGTTAATGTCTTGACGCTCTTCTTCGGTCTTATCTTTGTGGTGGTCACGTAAGTGCCTTATGAGACGGCCATGGGTAGGGACATGGCAGAGCGGACAGTTGAAATTTCTTCGATTAGTGGTTTTTTTCTTCTCTTGTGGGTCACAGGGCATGTTAAGCAACGCCATTCCTTCGTCAAGTTTTTCATGCACATTGCCACGAATATTTGTTTTGCCGTTTGTGTTTACGTCTGTGTCTGTGTCATCGTTATTTTTAGTTGCCTTCCTCGACTTGTTGTGTCTACAAATTTTAATATACGCTTCTTCGTATTAGCGGGTTACTGAAATGCCAAAAGCAACACACATTTTAGAAGCGATTTGGTATGTTCGGCATTGACTGCTGAACGCCCAAATGTATCTAATATTATTCACAGACGGACAGCACAAAAAGCAAACGACCTTATATAGGAAAGGAAAGAATAAGGCCGTGGAAGAAAAAGATTGTATCCACAAGTCTAGGGAAATGTCTCTCTGTGCGATGAAACAATAACATCTCAATGACAAACGAGAGATTTCCCAACAAGCCCACTCGCCGCGTCAAGGCTGGATACACGAGTGGGTGGAATGAAATTGAAGGTAGGATGAGGGTCAGTGAGCCCAAAGAAGGTCTATAGATCATCAGATAATGGTACTGATCTTTCCTTTTTCGATTACACAGAAACATCGATTGGCCCCAACAATCGGTCCCGTCGTAAGCTGCTCCGTTTCCATAAGTCACACTTTGGAAGAGCATGCATCGAAAGATGACATAAAAGCCCGAAAACTTATATGTTTCACAATCAAGAATCGTACATGGAAACGGCGATTGGCCCCAACAATCGGTCTCCATGTAACAAGTACTGATCTTTCTGTTTTGGCTTACACAGAAACATCGATTGGCCCCAACAATCGGTCCCATTGTAAGCTGC
The DNA here is from genome assembly GCA_036925085.1 of Brachycybe producta. Lineage (NCBI taxonomy): Eukaryota > Metazoa > Arthropoda > Diplopoda > Playtdesmida > Andrognathidae > Brachycybe > Brachycybe producta. Next base: position 4,556,331 of record JAUPFP010000010.1, on the reverse strand, counting down.
TCCGTTTCCATAAGTCACACTTTGGAAGAGCATGCATCGAAAGATGACATAAAAGCCCGAAAACTTATATGTTTCACAATCGAAGAATCGTACATGGAAACGGCAATTGGCCCCAACAATCGGTCTCCATGTAACGAGTATATTTCAGTCATTCCTGTTTAAATTGCCCACTTTTTTTTAAAATCAAGGCGGCAAAGCACGATGGTGGCTCCGATCGTGTTGTTGTGTGTAACTACACAAGATAAGCTTGGTCAAAACTGGGTCTACGTTCTGTGTTAAACATAAACCCCACACGGGACTAAGTCTATAGGCTTTAAGCCTAACCTTTTTTGACAACGATGTCTGTTCCGACTTGTGAAGGGGAGTGAAGGGGATAGCAGCATGGTCACAGTTGGCCGAAGTCAACCCTCATTTGACCACGGCTGGTCAAAAGTGGTCCCGCCTTTCATACAATTTTGACCAAAAATGCGACGTAAACATGCGGCAGGAGTAACTTCCGAGGCAATTAAGTCATAGCTATGCCACTGCTTACAACGATAGTGGGTTGTAATATAAAGTAGGCTAACTAACTGCTGGTACTGATTAAATTCAAACAGTTGTATCAACATTTTATTAAAACTGAAATTTAATAGTTTTAATTGCACTATATATTCTTTAATTACTTGGCACTGAACTGCAGTGTATAAATGTTATTTTAGTTGAGAATTAATTATGTGCGTCCGTCCAGCTTACAAGTATTTAACAATATTGTAAGTCTACCTAACCTCAATTCTTTTTTTCTTGGTGTTGCTGTTATTGTTACCGCCATAACTTAATTAGTGTCCTTTTAAAATTTTTCCAGAGGGTCCAAACTTGTGTGTTAATTAGTAGCAATTAAAAAAGATCAAGTCGACTTATGCCATTGGGATGGTGTCAAAGAAATAGGCCTGCTTTTTGCGTTTCTTTTTGCATTGCAAGAATAAAAATCCTATGACCTTGTTTATATACATATTATGATGAAAGCTTGCATTTTTAATTGCAAATTTCAACATAGCAAAGTTTTTTTTAGAAGTGGGAATATAAATGGATAATCGATATTAGAAATACTTTCCACTTGGCGTAATAGGCTATAATCATTGTAATCACAAAGTGGACAACTGTTATGCCCGTTCTATAAAATAGATGACCGAACTGTTGTCCACTTGGCGTAACACTCGTTCAAACCTCTTTGCTTAACAATGGCGTGGACAGGATTTTTTTACAAGCCTAGATACACCTCCATCGTAATCAGCGATTATGGAGAAATGGATACAGAGGTAATTCAAGTTTATTGAATGTAAATGGTTTGCATATTGCTCGTGTAAATGCTAAAAAAGAACTGGCATTGGTCCATAAGGATTTTAAAACTAATAAACTCGGTAAATGGCTGCAAGAAGATGCAAAGCTGTTTTGGAGGTAAGTCAAGCATTTTCGAGCTGGTGAGTACTCGATTCCAGCTCTTGTTGGGGCAAATGGAGAACTAATATCACACTGAGAATTGAAAGCTTGATTGTTAAACGAACAATACAGGAGTGTTTTTACAGCAGATGAAAATACTGCACCTAATGCTTTTGAGTCTAGAACAATGCATTTTTTGGGGGATATTAATATTAATACTGAGGGCATTATCAAGCAACTATTGACCCTTAATAAAAATGAAGTGGGGGGCCAGATGGAATTCATGTAGTAGTTCTTATAAAATTAGCTAGGGAAGTGGGACCATTTCTTCATCTAACTTATTAGCAGTCTTTGGATCAAGGGGTTGTTCTAAGTATGTGGAAATTAGCAAATGTTACCCCAATATTTAAGTTAGGTAATACGTCCAAAGCTGCAAACTATAGGCCTGTATCTTTAACTTCAGTGGTTTGTAAAATTCTTGAGCATACCATATACTCTGGCTGCATTTAGTTTCTCAAATCTCACAATTTCATTTCTGATAACCAGCATGGTTTCCTGAGAGGGTGCTTTTGTGAGACTCAACTTATCCTGGTGTTGGATGATCTCCAGAAAAGTTTAGACAATGGTAAATGGGTTGACATGTTGTTTCTGGACTTTTGTAAGGCATTTGACACTGTTTCACATTCAAAACCTCTGGCAAAAGTTGAAGCATATGGGTTGGGGGCAGGTAACCAAATGGGTAACTTCATTTCTAAGTGATAGGAAACAAAGGGTAGTTGTAAATGGGTCTCACTCAGAGTGGTTGGCTGTTAAATCTGGTGTACCCCAGGTAAGTTTGCTGGGTCCTCTTTTGTTCCTGATATTTATTAATGACCTCAGCAGCACAGTTGGCAGCAACTGTAGACTATTTGCTGATACTCTAATTTACAAAGAGGTTGATGGTATCCAAGACTGTGATACATTAGCTCTAGACTTGAAGGCAATTGACGGATGGTCGAATACATGGCAACTTCAGTTGAATGAGGGGAAGTGTAGTGTTATGACTCATGAGGCTAACTCGGGGTACAAATGAAATTGTGTCCACTCTAAGAAAATTAGGAAGATTTTTGCTTTGACAGATTCATATTATTGGTCTTTTTTTCCTTGAGTTATAAGACAATGGAACTCTCTTCCTGAGGCACTGGTGAATGGGGATAATTTTGTTTTGTGGGATTGACATTTGTATAATCATTTTGTTTTTATATATGTGCATGTATATGTGCTTGACAATGCTTACTGCTGTATGTGGACTTTTATGTCTCTCTACCATAGGCCTATTTGGCTGCTAGCAGAGAACTAGTTGTAATTGTAATTGAGACAAATGAGTGTTACTATATGGTGTTACTAAACTTGCAAGATATCGCCTCAGAATCGCTCATTTAAAATACAGTAAAGCAGAAAATGCAATAACAAGTATTGTTAGGTGTTCGCTTTATATAAATTTTGAAGAGGTCCTTCTATTTTTAAACAAGGTTGAAAATCGTTCGTTTTTTTAACTCCATGTTAAATCCTTTTGGACCAAAAACCGTCCCACAAACTTTTGAAGAACTCTCGTTAAAAACAATTTAGAACAGTAACAAAACAGCTAGCACGTGCTTTCATGTATTGGCTTCACGATGCTAAATCACATAGGATCAAAAAACCATTCCACAAACAAAAAAATTAACACACGCATTAATCTATTTGCTTCGTGGTGTTTCTTTTTTATAAGCTTAGCATGTGAAACTATTTTTATATTATGTGACTTGAATGAAACCTGGAGAAAAAACGTTAAAACACCATTTTTAAATCAAAAACGATCGCAGCGCCTACATTCGGAGATATTTTGAATTAAATGCTGCATCTAGGCTCTTAATATAAAGTGAGTTCGTTTTTTTACCTTTCCTTATTTTATTATTATTCCATTTCTGAAAAAAAAAAGTAACAATGACTTTATTAGTGGATAAAAGTAAGGATAAGAATTTAAAGTGAAATCCATTGATCTCCATTAGCTTCCATGTTAAAGTTTCGGTATTACAGCAACGTTCAAAACAAAAAACAAAAACAAAAACGAGGAGAATTAAAAAAAACAATGCTTGACTATGAAACTACCTACTTGTATCTTTAATTTTCGAAAAATTCACGAAAATTGTGCAAGTAATTTATCAGAAAACAGCAAAAGAACTTTGGTGCAGCGAATTTTCCATAGAGTTCTATGTTAAATAAAGTTTTGTCTGCTAACTTCATAGTTTATTGGAATGCCAATATTGGTACAATGCGATGACTTGTAAGAAAAATTTTACACTTGTAAAAAAAAATTCTAAAAGTTACAAGACTTGTGAATTTTTTTCGAGAATCAGAATTTACAAGCCCTTGTGAAAAATGTACTAGTAACTTGTGAACTTATAGAAATGTATTTTTGAAAATGCGTGTACATGTGCGTACACATTTCGCGCATATGCACTTGTACACACATGCACAAAAAGTGTATGCACGTGTATACACTTTTTGTGCATGCGTGTACAAGTGCATACACATGCGCGCATGTGTACAAGTGCATTCACATGCATGCATGTGTGCACATGTGCATACACAAGGCATGCACGTGTGTACATGTGCATACACATGCATGCACGCGTGTACATGTGCACACGCATGTACATGTTCGTATAAATGCGTGTAGGCATGTACATGTGCTTACACATTTTGCGCATGCCTGTACACATGTATACACATGCACGCACGTGTGCACATGTACATACACATGCAAGCACGTGTGTACATGTACATACACATGCAAGCACGTGTGTACATGTGCATACTGATGCACGCGTGTGTACATGTGCATACACATGCACGCACATGTGTACATATGCATACACATGCACGCATGTGTGTACATGTGCATACACATGCACGCACGTGTGTACATGTGCATAGACAAGGACACACGTGTGTACACGTGCATACACAAGCACGCATGTGTGTACACGTGCATACACTAGCACGCACGTGTGTGTACACGTGCACATGTGTGTGTACATGTGCGCATATGTGTACATGTTCGTACACATGCAGGCAGGCGTGTACATGCACAGACACATTTCGGCATGAGCGTACACATGCATACACATGTAACAATGAAAGAAAATTGGTTGTTTGATATATGAAAGTGTATAGTAAAGCAATGGTGGTCTATAGGGTTCTTTGAATACGTTGTTTTTCAAATGGTTATGCTCTTCCTAAACATACTGGTGATAATGTTATTAATTACAATTACAATTAGTACTCTGCTAGCAGCCAAATAGGCCTATGGCATGCATACATACATGCGCACATACATGCGCATATACATGTACATATATAAAAACAAAATGAATATAAAAATGTCAATCCCACAAAAGAAAATTATCGCCATTTATCACTGTCTCAGGAAGAGAGTTCCATTCTTATAAGTCTAGGAAAACAAGGGATTCAAGGAACCCTATAGACCTCCAGTGCTTTAATATATGCTTTCACATATTAAATAACCAACTTTTTTCATTGTTATATGTGTGCACATGAGTACGCACATGAACACATGTGCGCATGTGTACGCACATGTACACACGTGCATGCATGTGTACGCACATGTACACACGTGTGCACATGTGTATGCACATGTACACACTTGTGCGCATGTGTATGCGCATTTACACACTTGTGCACATGTGTATGCACATGTACACACATGTGCACATGTGTACACACATGTACACACTTGTGCGCATGTGTACGCGCGTTTACACACTTGTGCACATGTGTGCGCACATGTACACACTTGTGCGCATGTGCACGCACATGTACACACTTGTGCGCATGTGCACGCACATGTACACACTTGTGCGCATGTGCACGCACATTTACACACTTGTGCACATGTGCACGCACATTTAGACACTTGTGGGCATGTGTACGCACATGTATACACTTGTGTGCATGGGTACGCACATGTACACACTTGTGGGCATGTGTACGCACATGTACACACTTGTGCGCATGTGTATGCACAGGTGCACACTTGTGCGCATGTGTATGCACAGGTGCACACTTGTGCGCATGTGTACGCACAGGTGCACACTTGTGCACATGTGTACGCACAGGTGCACACTTGTGCACATGTGCATGCACTGGTACACACTTGTGCACATGTGTACGCACAGGTGCACACTTGTGCACATGTGCACGCACAGGTACACACTTGTGCACATGTGCATGCACAGGTACACACTTGTGCGCATGTGCACGCACATGTACACTTGTGGGCATGTGCACGCACATGTACACTTGTGGGCATGTGCACACACATGTACACTTGTGGGCATGTGCACGCACATACACACTTGTGCACATGTGCACGCACATGTACACACTTGTGCGCATGTGCACGCACATGTACACACTTGTGCGCATGTGCACGCACATGTACACACTTGTGCGCATGTGCACGCACATGTACACACTTGTGCGCATGTGCACGCACATGTACACACTTGTGCGCATGTGTATGCACATGTACACACTTGTGCGGATGTGTACGCACATGTACACACTTGTGCGCATGTGTACGCACATGTACACACTTGTGCGCATGTGTATATAGATAAACACACATGTATGTACTCACGTACATGACATAGTTACATGTGATGGCATTCATCATTCATTTGTAATAATATGGTTTAAAATGAAATTACGTCACATCATCACATGTATTCTAATATACAAAAATAATAACAGAGCATAGAAAGGAACACCCCTCCTAAATAATAGAAAAGTCCCTCTTTTGAATGCTACAGCTGGAAAAAGGAAGAATCTCGATTTTTTTTTAAAAAACAATTTATAAAAAATCAAAATTTTACATATCAAATCGCTCTAAAAATTAGTTGTCAGAATGTGTACATCATTTTAAGTCTGATGACATTTTATTGTAGGTGGCCCCATTTTCGAGTTGTTCGACCCACAAAAAATTATGACCAAAAACTCAAAATTTGTTTCTAAAAAAATCATAAAAAAAATAATCCCTGAGTAAAATTTGCTAATGTTTTGTCAGGATCATCATATTGACCCACGGAATCAAATAAAAAATACTGCATGCCTTTATCTCATTCGTTTCTTGAGTTGTTCGACCCACTAAATCTTGGTTCCGGACACACACACACAGACATCCTTTTTTGCCCCATTTCTTGCATGATCCTATAAACCTCCATTGCTCTTTAGAGCAATGAAGGTCAAAAATACCAATAATATGAATCTGTCCTAGCAAAAATCTCCCTAATTTTCTTAGAGTGGTAAGCCCTGCCCTTTTATAGTGCTTTACGTATATCACTGGACTGCGGTTTAGGACAATCACCACGTGTAATTTTTATAAACAGTTTCAAACTTAACTCAGCCCTGTGATGTGCCAAACTGTGCTATTGTAGCACTGACAGCATCTCAATGACACTATCTGTAAATTTGTGCCTGCCACAAACAATCCTAGCTTCCTTATGCTGAACCATTTCAACTAAATGAGTGTGTGTGACAGAGTGAGGATTCCATACACTGCAGCAATACTCAAGTTGAGGCCGAACCAATGCTTGATAGGCAATAGTTTTAACTTGTCCTGGGCAGGTGCCCAATGTCCTTTGACTAAAACGAAGCATTTGTAGAGCTTTCACAGTAATACCATCAATTGAATTGATGGGTTTAAATTTTCATGACTGCATTTACTGTAGATCTAATTTTTTTATATTTGCAATGTAGGTTGTTTCTTTTTGTATTTATTATATTGTAACAATGTAGAGCTCTTGTTACTGGGCTCAGGTGTAGAATCTCTCAGTTTGAGCGGATACCGCTTTTCACTTCGAAATTTAGTGTGATACAACCTGAGTCCAGAATGGTGCCGGGGTCGTTCTCCAGGATATTCCGTGTTATCGACGTTGCTTCTGAAAGGAATAGTTGATACAGGTGAGACAAATGCAGATTGTCGAGTTACTTGCTTTATTATACACAATCATGGAAGTATAACAAAGTAGAGAAGAGTTACAAGTGTGGCGTGCTTTTGCCACTGGACCATTGAATGAGTTGATTTACTTCATGTTTTCGCTATTAGAAAATGGACCCAGAATGTATCGAAACACGGTCTTTTATACATAGGGCCTGTGTACACCTTCACAGGTATACCCATGCCCCAGGGACCATGCTTCAACGGGTGTCCATCCGCCGATACCGGAACCAGGATATACTTAGTAGCTTTGGGGTTTCCAAGAATGAGGAAGGGGACGGAAATACGTTCCTTGGATTTCAAGGAATCCCCAGGCTAGGAGAAGGGCAGAAAGGGGAAATACAGGGTGTTACAATTTATTGACAATGCATCTAGCGGCACTTGGATCTTATGATCCCTCTGCCATAGGCCAACCAGGTGCTTGCAGAATATTTTATTAATTGTAATTGGAATACATACTATTATTTTTTTGTTCTGTGCTCATCCTTAAGAGCATATCAGCATATCAGCATAAGAGCATATCACCTATTATAATTCGGAATGTAAACGGGACTATACAAGCCAAATGCTGAACTCATTTCAGGTACAATTAACTTATTCATAGTACTTGTAATTTGCGTAATATATACATTTGTTTTAATAAAGTAATTTCCTTAAAATACAAACAGCACACTATATTATTACACAGATAGGGTTAGGGATAACTGGCCTCTAGAGACCAATTTTCTAACCTGGAGAACTAATTAATGCAAGGCCTATCCACAAGCACACATCCAAATTAGCCAACAAATAAAATAGTTAATGTTAAGAGCCTAGATACAGCATTTAATTCAAAATTTCTTCAAATGTAGGCACTGCGATCATTTTTGATTTAAAAATGGTTTTTCCAGGTTTGAAGTCACATAATAATTAATAGAAAAATAATTTCACATGCTAAGCTTATAAAAAGGAAGCATCGTGAAGTCAATACATGAAAGCATGTACTAATTTTTTGTTATTGTTCTGAGTCGTTTTTAACGAGAGTTCTTCAAATGTTTGTGGGACGTTTTTTGGTCCTATGGAATTTAACATGGAGTTAAAAAAAACGAACGACTTTGAACCTTATTTAAAAATAGAAACATCTTTTCAAAATTTATATAAAGCAACCACTTAATGAATATTACTTTGTACAATATTTTTATTGCATTTTGCACTTTAATGTGTTTTAATTGAGCAATTGTGAGGCGATTTCGTGCAGTTGTAGTACACTCATTGGTCTCGTTGTCGTCTGTTTAAAACAACAAGATGGAGGTGTAGCTACTCTTAAATATTATTACAGCTTGAAAGTCACATTGGACTGCGCCTTTAGTAACTTCTACCTTCTACTTTTTTTCTCAATACATTCACTAAAGGCGCATTCACTCTAGGCTGGTTTACAAGCCACTGGTTGCTGCTGGCTATTAGCAGCAACAGCAAGCAGCAGCTGCTTTGAGTTCACACTTGTCCAGTCACTGCTGGTATTAGCAGTGCAAGTCATTCAATCACCGTCTTGCAAAAACACAAACTCTAACAACAACCAACCCAAGCAGTGGAGTTTCAACTACCACTAGTGCCACTACTAGCAACAAAAAGTTCACACTAGATGGCAGCAGTAGGAAGGGAGTCACATGACCAGCTGGTAGCTGCTAAAGTTGGACATGTCCAACTTCACCAGCCGCTGTTAAAATCACTAGCCCGCTGGAGAAAGCAGCTGCTAGTAGCAGTTCAGACTAGGCTGCTAGAGCGCTACAACCAGCCAGCACCAACCAGCACCAGCCAGCACCAACCAGCACCAACCAGCAACTGGGAAACCAGCCTAGTGTGACTGCAGCATTAGTGTATTTGATTCAGACTACTTTTTTTACAATTGCAATTACAAAAAAATACTCTGCAAGCAGCTGGTTGACCTATGGCAGAGGAATCCTAAGGTCCAAATGTTGCTAGATGCATTGTCAATATATAATAACTTCCAAAATTCCATTGCAAATATATAAAAAATGTAAATGCAGTCATGAAAATTTAAACCCACAATTATTTTATATATGTAATATCCCAGATCTGTGTGTGTGTGTAACAAAATTTATATAAACGGAATTTATATAAATTTAAATAAATGAAGAAATGAACAGCTTTTCTCAAGGTCAACTATATGTTGCACCCTTCCCATCCAAGAACCGCATGATATTAAATTGGAAAGGGGAAAAGGTTGGAAAGTGTAGAAGGTGGTGAAGAGAAAGAAACGTGGAGGGGGAAAAGTGGGAGGTGGTGACTGAAATTGAAATGAAAGGAGTAAAAAAAGGAAAAAACGATGCGTATGCGCCTGTGAATTTTGCTCCCGTCATTTATGACGGGTTACCCCACTAGTTCATTAATAACTTGCTTGCACTGCTAGGGACATATCGTATTTATTTATCAATTCAGTCTGTGATCAAGTAAAATAGTCACGAAAGTGCTCAAACCTGAAACTGTCCGCTTGCAATTTTTTGTTCATTTCTAGGGTGCGTCCGTTTTTCTGCAAGAGTACATTGCACAAAAAAAAACGCATAAGGTGTTTTAAGAACCTTTGTTGTAGTACTAAAAGCAGGGGCAGACTCAGTGCCGGATTAAACCCTGTGGAGGTCCTAGGTAGTCGAAATCTTTCCCCCCCCCCAAACATAACCTTAAACATTCACTTTCCTCAATTTTTTGCCGTAAAATCTTCTGGAAACAATTTAAGAAAGTTTGCTCGTAAAAATATCTCTTTAAATATCAAATCATTATTATTTTGATCCGTTGTCGCGGGCCCCTAAAAGGCCCATAGGCGCCGGTGCCTACTCTGCCTATTTGGTAATCCGGTACTGGGCAGACTGGAATTGGCCTATCGGGCAATAGTACAGTTTCCCAATGAGGTGATTAGTTTGAAGACAAGAAATTTTAAATTACAGATTTTGCCAAAATTCCACAAGAAAATGAATCTAAAACTAAAAAAAAATATTAGAATTTTTGGAATGAAAATAACAAGAAAACAGAAAAAATGTTTAAGAAAAATAATTTTGCATGTTTCATGCACTTTTTTAAACTTTTTGTTTAAAAAAAAGTTTTGCTCGCTGCACTCATTGAAATCTAGAGAGAAAAAAAAAGAAATTGCCACCAAAAATTAAACTGGTGGAATTCTAGGCCTGTTTGGAGTTTTATAAGGCCAGGGAAATAATTTTTCCTGGGTCGTATTTTTATAGTTAGCTAGTAATTTCTTCCAAGATCAACAATTTAAAAACACAATGGAACTCATACTATGGTAGCACTACCGGCATCAATCTCTGCGCGTGCATGCCACCCTGAACTGGCTCCTGGCACGTTGTGGCTCGGTCTGCAAGACGACAAATGCCTCCTGTGCCGGTGCAACGAAAATTTACTTTTATACACTGTCAATGCTCATGTGTATTGTTTTAAAAAAAAGTATTTCAAAAACAAAGTATAAGCCTACGTGTACAAATTTTCAATCTTAGTAGTTAAAATTAAAAAAAGTTATTAGATAAACAAGCCCGCAGGAGCCTCACAAAATTGTGAAGGTGCCGGGATGTTTGCAACACTGCGAGGCATCAGATGTCGTTTTATACTGCATGGCTTTTGAGAGCCTCTCGAAACTGTGCACCACGTGGAGCCACTCAAAACTAAGAAGCCGGGGAAGCCCCCTTAAGCATGTTGAAATTGTGAAGTCCTCTGGAACTTCTCAAAATTTGATGGCCCTCGAGAGCCCCCAGATTTGGCATATAGGTGCAGCAGTACACTGCGTTTATTTGCTAATGATGTTGTGTACAGAAGGATTAGAAACATTGAAGACATTGAAATCCTCCAAAGGGACTTTATAAGTGTTGAAGAGTGGTGCTCTGCATGGCATCTACAACTAAATTTGACTAAATGTAATGTTATGCGAGTCTCAAAAGTGAGAACCTTGCAGGGCAGTTTACACAATGGGGGATGTTCAGCTAACCCATGTTCATAACCCAATGCAGTCAGTAAAGTTAACCACAGTTTGTGTTTTCTCCAACGCACCCTTAAACATTGTAAAGAAAATGTAAAAGAGGTCTGTTATTTTACCTTAGGTTATTTTACTATTGGGGAAACCCATCATAAATTACGGGAGCAAAATTCACAGGCAAGTGTGCCCAGCATTAGAATTTCTTTTCCTCTGCCCTTTTATGACGTCAGACGAAGTAACAAACCAATTAGAAATTGATGACATTCATAAAAGGGCTGAGCAAAAGAAATTCTAATGCTGGGCACAATTGCCTGTATTAAACTGTTGTTTAATTTTGCTACTATCATCCCCTCCCCTTTTTATATTTGAAAGAGAAAATTAGTTTTTCATTTTCTCTGGTGTGCGCATGCGCGTCGTTTGTTCCTTTTTACTCCTTTCTTTTCAATTTCAGTCACCCCCTCCTACTTTTTCCTCCTCCACGTTTCTCTCTCTCTCCCCCTTCTACACTTTCCAACCTTTTCCCCTCTCCAATTTAATATCATGGGGTTCTTGGATGGGGAGTGTGCAACATATTGTTGAACTTGAGAAAAAAAGCGGTTCATTTATTCATTTAAATTTATATAAATTCCGACGTGCTTCAAGGTTTTTGTCCTTGTTTGTACAGCGTTAGATCACATACTTAATATATATATATATATATAATTGTTTCCTAATTTGGAGCCCATTTAGAAGACACTTAAAGCACAAAATATATATGGTACAGCATAGGGTTGTAAGATTTGTGAAAGGAAGATACGTGTATACCGACAGTGTATCCTCTAGCGCTTTAGGAACTAAAATGGGAATCATTAGCAAGCCAAAGAAATGATGAAAGCCTTGCCCTTTTCGGACATTTACTGGCAGACAATATTATTGCCCTACTTAATGCATGACTTACTGAAATACATCTTCATAAGGGAAGACACGGGCATTCAAAAACTTCAAAAGAATTTATAGCCAGAACTGATGCCTATTTTTGGTCTTTCCCCCCCCCCCCCCCCCGCATGTTACTGGACTATGGAATTCTCTTCAAGCTGATAGTTCTTTGTAAAGGACGATTTCTAGTTGTTTTATCTGAAAGACAATTATTTGTGATCGGGAGCAATCCCCCCAAACCACATGGTCTTTAAGCTTATTGCAGGCTTACTGAGTTGAATTGAATTGAAATAGAAAAAATGTAGTCTGAAAAGTGTGCCAACCAACTCCGGTCTCCCCTTCATGGTTCAATTTCTACTGAAATCACCACAAAAAACATAGTTTAACCAAAATAAAAGAATGGAATCGTAGCCTCAAATGTCTACATTTACTGGAACTTGCAAGTCACCTTTCATAAGTGTTTTATGGAGAAAAAAATGTTTTGAAAGAAAATGAAATAACAACTGTCATAGCTAAAATTGATAATTAATAATAGATGTGATACTGTTTGCCTACAACATTTCAAACATTATGAAAAATACCTACTAACATTTTCATTTCAATGAGAAATAGAAACACAGGGACTAAACTAATAAATTTTACACTAGAGCAATCAGTGTTTGCCTTTATATGAAATATGAAAATTTACTGTCAATGTTTCACACATAAAATCAACTACTTGAGTAGTTGATTTTACGTGTAGTCGCCATAAAAACCGGAGAAACGGAATAGCACACTGTGCAAAAAATGAAGCTTATATTTTTGAATTATGGGTACAAAAGCAGAAATAAGCTAAAATGTTCAATTTATTTTACCCAGAATGTATGAGCCAATGGATTTTCCTGATATTTGCATGCAAGTTTGCCAAGCGATAAAAGTGGCAATGTCAGTGTCAGGCTGGGATACCGCATGTGCTGACTTTGTTCTTCAAGAGGAACTCTTAATGGGGGTGATGGAAGCCAAGTTCCGACTCATTTTTGTACGATATATCCCGAGGAATATGAATGAAATAAAAATAAATGATTTATTCAATGGTGTGAATTCCCTGTTTGTGTTGCAACATTGAATCGAAGCTGCCAAGCCGATTAAAGCCATCATCATTCAAGGAGTTATGTATCTGATCGCTCATTGGTCAGATTATGACTAGCAGTCTCAGTCTCGTTACATTCTTGAAGCTAAAATGGTAGAGCAAAATGAAATATCGCATTTAACGATTGAGGAAAATGTTATGCCGCAAAAAAGAAAACCGAGTATAAAGTACGTTGTTATGAGTTGCATTGCCGCTCTTATGCTTATACTCGAAACAACAAACATTGTTATTTCCAATAAAACGGAACTACCTGTCAATATACAACTACCGCAAGATTCTGTAACAATCATGGAAAAAGATAGTTCATTCATTCCGTTGAAGGCACCATTTATGATGATTATTGCCGGACCTAGCAGTTGCGGGAAAACAACCTTCGTTAAGAAAATTTTAGATCATGTGAGGGAAATGATTAAGCCCCCACCGGAGAGAGAGTAACTTGGCACTTTTCTCAATATCAAGACTGGTATTCACTTTATGGGACTCGAGCGGTATTTCTAAAAGGAATGCCTGACATGAAGACTTTTAGATGTGATAGAAATCAGCTTATTGTCCTCGACGATCTCTTTCAAGATGTGGATAGGGGTGTTTCTCAGCTCTTTACGTGTGATTCACATAATCGAAACATAAGTGTTATATTTATTACTCAGATTATTTTTGATAAGAACCCGTATCAGCGCACCATTTCTTTGAATGCGTCTTATCTGGTTCTTTTTAAAAACCCTTGTGACAAATCTCAAATTACTCATTTATCACATCAGATGTATCCTGGTAACACCAAATTCATGATCAATGCTTTTAACCAGAGTACTCATGATCTGTATAGTTACTTGATGATTGATCTCACACAAAACACAGATGACAATTCTCGTCTCAGAACGAATATATTTCCCGGAGAGTATACCACCGTATTTTTACCTAAACAACGATGAAAGTAAATCAATAAATACCTTCATGTCTTGATCGTAACATTCACAGATTGCACGTAGCTGCGGAAAGTAATCAGCGTCTTCAAAAAGAACTTCTAAAGAACTCCAACTTGGATTTGATTCAGTGTTTGTGATTGTGCACATAATATTGGGAACTCTAACATTGTACTGAGTGAACATGAAAAAAGAAAGTTATGGCCCTATAGGCCTGTACTGAATAAATTACTGAATAAATTAGTGAATACGAAAGCCAAGTTGAAGAAAAATTTTCTCATCAAACAAAAAGGGGGTTGGCTTCCTCTGTTAATTTCTCCTGTATTGTCGATGTTAACGGGTTTAATTACATCATGGCCGAGAAAATGATCCTCATCCCCGGTGAATCTTGGGAAGCTGAATATAGAGAAAGACAAGAAAATAAAACACCCGTTCAATGTACTTTAAGAGACATTGAAAAAGCCATTCATCGTATTTTGGAAGAAGAAAACTTGGATAACTACAATAAGGTTTTACTTCTAGGGCAATTACAACACAGGTATAAATCCATTTATGAGAACAGGCCCAAAGAGGTAACGAAAGCGACATTAGAGGACTCTGGTTTTTCGAGTGCCATCAAAGAAAAACATTCATCAGGTATCAGCGATATAGTCAACCTACTGCCGAAGACACAACAGAAGAAGGCCGGTTGTCTTCTTAATTTGATAAAAGATGGTAGAGGGCCATTAAGTTGGAATTCATTACATCAGTTTCTGATAGATGGACAAGTCGTGCCAAATACCAATATCATGGACCTTACTAGAGATCTCGTCATCAGTAAAACTGGATACGACCCCCAGGATGGGAGCCATTTATCACTGATCTGAAAAAAATGAATGTACCTCGTTCTCTAATAGCTAACGACAAGCGATGGGATTATCATCCAGATACCAAAGAATCTAATAGTCCTGTATGGGAAGAATCATGAAAAACAACGATTACAATCCATTCTCCAGTGGTTTTTTTGGGGGTGTGGACCGCCTTCATGCGGCCACCGGAAAGAAATTTACTCGGGGTGAAATTGAAACCTGGTTACGAATGCAAGATGTCTACACATTACATAAACCAGTGAGAAGAACATTTGCAAGAAATAGAACATTGGTCAGTAAAATAGATGATGTATGGCAGATGGATCTCGTGGATATGCAGTCTTAAAAAAAAGAAAATAATGGTTACAATTATCTTTTAAATTGTATTGATGTATTTTCAAATATGCTTGGGTTCAACCATTAAAACAAAAAACTGGAAAGGAAATGATCTCTGCTTCGAAAATTATTCTGCAAGATGGAAGGAAGCCGAGAAAAATTCAATCAGATAGGGGTAAAAAATTCCTGAATAAGAACTTTCACTTTTCTCAAAAAAAATGGTATTGGATTTTATACCCCTTTTAATGAAGTCAAAGCTGCCATTGTCGAACATTTTAATAGAACTTTGAAATCGCGCATGTGGAGATACTTTACAGCGAAGGGGAATTATCGGTACATTGATAAGTTGAGTCATCTGGTGAAAGGATACAATGCCTCGTATCATAGAAGCATTGGAATGGCTCCGGAGAAAGTCTCATCTACCAATGAAAAAGACGTATTTAAACGATTGTTTCCATCTGTCAATAGTAGATTGCCCAAGTTCAAAGTAGATCGTGTCCGTATTTCCAAGATGAAGCTAACTTTCGAAAAAGGTTACGGATGAGGTTTTTACCATATCTGCACGCATCGATCGAATACCTCCGGTATACCATCTCGTGGATATTGATGGAGAAACTTTAGAAGGTATGTTTTACGAGGAAGAACTTCAAAAATACCTGTCAAACGGAATATCAAAAAAAAATAAACGATCTCGAAAAATAATTACATCAAAAAAGTCTCATACCCAGACCCGATGTAAAACGGGACGAAACAATTCAGCGTCTTGTTAATGCCTTACAACAAAAACTAGAGGACGAGCAAAAAAAGAAGACTGACGATAACGATGCCAAAGATAAACTTATCAATACGGCTCTATTACAAAAAGAAGCGAATGAATTTAATTACAATATTTTAAAGTAGTTGTATGATGAAAAAATGAAAATTTAGACAAGTCAAACAAGGACTACAAAATATGAAAGATTATCATCAGCAGTTGTTATAAAGCAAAACACGAATAGAGAATATTGTGAATCCGAGATTAAATAGTGAAAAGAATTCTTGGTTCAAATATCGGAATACAACGTCACATGTAGAAGTTACAGTTCAGCCCAATTCAAGCATTCAATTCTCCGAAAAAATACAAAGAATGCTCGGGTTTCAAGAGGACTATCTTGGCAATACGTCGGAACTTCCCATTATTAGGGTGGCCAACTTTCTTTTGGATATTCAGCGTGATGTTCATTCTTTATTCGTGTATATCGACTGCATCGAGTACCAGCCTGTGGGTGATATACTTTCACCTATATTGAGGCCCATTCATCTTCAAGATTCTGTTACCAAGTTACCAAAAATCTACAATCAACTACAGTACAAAAGAGTATCATGTGATGGTAGACATAGTATCGAAGTGCATATAAGTGATGTCTTTTACCAGTGGAGACGTAGTGATAGCCACAGTTCATTTTCGTCAGTGTTCCATTTTTCACAAATGAGGGTGCCTTATCATTGCGGATCAGCGACTGATCCATGTTATAATTATCATAAACAAATTGGATCCTCTTTCCCTGTCTTCGTGGGATCTCGATATCAGCAGGGACATGGAGCGGGGACATTTCTTCGTTATATCGTTTTGTGATACCTTTTTTGAAAAAAAGAGACCTCTCAGCGAGTAAACAGTTGTTAAAGTCTGGAACTAGCGTTGTTTCTGATATCGAGGCAAGGGAATCTTTCAAAAGTGCCTTAAAAGGCGTGGAACGGAAGCTGGACATGAATTTTTGAAGACTATGACAGGCGTAGGTAAGTGCCGAAAAACCACTAAAACATCTGGAAATAGAAGAGCCGTGGCCAGTACGAAGCATACAGTGAAAAGGAAAGTGTCGAAGAAGAAAGTCGCTAAGAAAAGGAAAACCGCAGCAAAAGAAAAGAAAAACTAGCAATTTCGTGAATCTATAAACATGAGCGGCTTTCTTGTACATCATGACTCAGGGCCCGGGATGAGTTGTGAGTTGGATATTTTTTACCATGCCCGCGACGCAAACGAGTATTCGTGATGACTGCATTAAGGATTACCATCCCGTGAGCAGTATCGAAGACCAAAATACGATAGAGTTCAATATCATGGGAAATGCAGATGAATACATATATCCTTCTGATATTTACCTGAATGTGAAGGCAAGAATCTTAAAAGCGGACGGAAAACCATTAGACACTATTTGCGAAGTCACGTCTATAAATGGGTTTTTTCACTCACTTTTTAGTGAAATTACGGTTACTCTCGGGCATACCATTATTAGTTCTACCGATCATGATTATGGATATAAAGCTTATTTAACGACCATTCTATCCAGCGAAAACACCGGGAATAAACCTTATTTATATCTCGAGATGTTCTACAAAGACACATCTCTGCCTTTAAAGATCGTAAACCATCCACCGGTGATCCAGCAGATAGATGGGCAAAATGCTTTGAAAAATCAAAAGCGAGTGCGATTATTGATATGTGTGGACGTCTTCATGGAGATATTTTTCATCAGGGACGCCTCTTACCTAATATGCTCGATCTCTCCATTAAATTAATTCGTCAAAAAGATGCCTTTTGCTTACTGAAACCAGATAGTGACAAAAATGATTACAAAGTGGATATTATATCTGCTACCCTCTATGTACGAAAAGTAGTGCCTAATCCATCTATTGTTAAAACGCATATTGAGCAGTCGTTGAAGTCTAATTTTATTTATCCCATCAATCGAATCAAATGCACTTCTTTTAGCGAACCCAGTGGTGGCTACGACATTAACATCAATATTTGTAATGGCATATTACTGAGTTTTGTTATGATTGGACTCGTTGATAGTGATGCACGAGCTGGAAATTTAAAAAAAAATCCTTTTCATTTTCATTACAAGGACCTCAGTTTTCTCGAACTACAGGTAGATGGTACCCAGTTTCCGGGAATACAGTTCACGTCTAATTTTAGTACGAGTATGAAAGAATACGGTTATCTTTATCAGCAGCTATTTTCTTCGTGTCATAAGTACTGTACTATGGCACAGACGGTGTAGATGTGACATTCGAGGAATTTAAAAACGGCTATTCTCTATGCTTTCAATCTCACCAATGATCAAAGTGCTCTATCAGGATCCCATTTCAACTTGAGTAAAAATGGATCTTTACATCTCAATATGAAATTTAAAAATCTGTTGAACACAATGGTGAATGTCATCGTTTATTCCATCTACCAGTCCATCATCGAAGTAGATCATCATCGCAATGTTATCATAGATTACTTAATAAAATGGATTCTAGCCAACTGGAATATTTATTATTTCATCATCCCGCCACTCGTTTTGTGTTTGCGGGTGTATTTGCACGGCACCAACTTCCTTTTAAAGTGAATCATAAACTTTATATTGTTAATCTGGATGCGCAATTAGAGCCTGGATCTCACTGGATCGCTATTTATTTCAATAATGGGTTTGCTGAATATTTTGACAGTTACGGAATGAAGCCATTTATAGTTGAGATAAATCAGTTTATATCAAACAACAGTCTTATCTTGGACTTACAATGCACGTAGACTCCAACATTCGAGAACGGCTGTATGTGGCCAATATTGTATTTTCTATTCTATTTTAAGATGTTCTAGTGTATCTATGAAGAGTATCATTTCTGTATTTCATCATCGTCATTATTTACGAAATGATAAAATTGTTCATACATTTATTATTTATAGCCTAAAGAAATATTTACCACTGTATGCTTTTTAATTGCAATTTTATTAAACATTTACCATTACAGTACAGAATAAACATATATTAATATGGTATTATATAATTTGATTAATGTTTAGTTTTTTGTAGTTATTATAGTTAGTTATATGTAGTTATTATAGTTAATCATATGTAAAGTTAGTATATAACATTTGTGAATAAATTATATGAATACATTTATGACTAAATTTTTATTTTCCGGTAGAGCCAAAACCAAGATTATTACGTGTGCTTTGGGAAAGTTCACCCTGAACAAATTTTACATCAGGATATATTTTCTCAAAAATTATTTGTGCAATTTTATCCCCTTTTTTAATTGTAAAATCATGAGTTTCGAAATTTATTAACATAACAGCGATACTGCCCCTATAGCTGGAATCAATGACTCCTGCCAAAACATCAATGCCAAAATGAAGCGCAGTACCCAATCTCTGTGCAATTCCATAACAAGTATATGGCAAAGCGAGGGATAAGTCTGTTGCATAGAGTATCCTATCACCAGGTTTGATGGTACAATCCACGACAGAATACAAATTATATCCTGCATCACCCAGATTCATTTTCTTCAGGATGACACATGCATCGCTTAATTTTATAATCATTATTGTGGGTTCTCTACTGAGTAGGAAAATTTAGTTTAAATTGAAAAATAACCGTAAGCAAGGGTAGTAATTCCATCATTCTCAACATAACGTTTATCATCGAAGGTAATGAGACTTATTTTGTTCACTTCTAGAGTGTAAATGTTGTGCATTTTTGACATGATTTGTTTTTGAATCACCCTATTGGGTGAGATTTTACAATCTGCTTCTTAATCCCTTTAGCTTTGCAGTTATGCTTACGGCTATTTAATAGCACAGAATACATTTTCGATTTTAAGCCTACAAATTTTGAGATAGGTTCACCATTCATTTCATCTTTAAATTTTCCCAAGACTTTTTTGTTTTTAAGAGAGTACAAAAGGTGGCTTTTTGGATAGTCACTCGTATCCAAATGAAACTGGTAACGCTGCATGTCATGGTATAGATCTTTAGTTTGAATTTGAATTTGAATTTGAAAAATTACTCTGCAAGCAGCCATAAAGGCCTATGGCAGAGGGACAAGAGTCCAAGTGCAGCATAGAAAATGCATTGTCAAAACCAGAAAATATAATACCCTGTGAATGTGCATGATGAAACTATCTGTATCAGTATACATTAATTTCAATTTATTTCCTGGATAATTTCATTTCAGAACATAGTAATAAAACTCATACATGAACAACTTTGAAATTTCTAGTACAGTAAAACCCGTGTACAGGGGTTTGTTAAAATAGATGGACCATTTTTTCATTTTAAAAACAGTGAGGTTTTTGTCGATAATGTGAAATGAATCTAGATTCGCTTGACTGAGTAATTTTAAGCATCGTTCTGGTTCATTAACAAGTTCTGCATTCATTTTTTTTTTCTGATCTTCCATTGTTTTCCCAAAAACTGCATTATTCATTAATTTGAAAAAATCTTTTTCAAAATCATCTTTTGCGAGTTTGCGCATATTGATGTTAAATTCTATATAGGGCTTTAACCACTTGTCTTGGGTAAAAAAAGAACACAATGGATTTTGGTTAACTTCATACCCAGGTTTAAGTAACATTGTAAATTTCTAACATGAATAATGTAATTTTGTTTATGATAAAGATTAGGGGTAAGTTTCTTTGTCCTGTAATTTTTAGGTTCTTTTCCTTTTACTTTTGTTAGGAGGTCTTTAGTATAAGGAGATAGCATATTGTGATGAATATCTAGTCTTTCTGGGTAAAGAGGATAGTGTAACGACCCGACTTGGCCGTCACAATGCCGAGGGTAAATCTTCCCCAACTTACCGCCACTTGATCCTCCTTGTGATGGGTTGAAGCACGGGCCAACCCTCCTCTTGTCCTCTGTGTCCATAGGTAGCATCGGTCGGAGGATCTTCTCCGAAGATCGACGGTCGAATGGCCGCCGAACACGACGGAGAACCCACGATGAACTCCCGGTGGATCTCACCGTGGGTGACGATGCAAAGTACCGGCTGACATTTCAATATACATAGCAGAAACAGGACAGTGGATGAACGATGAAACCCCACCAGCAAACCCCCACCCTCCCCGTGGTAACTTCCCCAATTATTATAGAAAATAATAATGACACAGACAGTGTTTGAGTGAAAATAAAAGAGATATAATTTATTCAATTATAATTATATCAAAAATACTCACGGATATAGGGCAATGTCTGCTGGTTAATTCAACCAGCAGAGAGCCATCAAAACACAAATGATGAACAATAGATGAATGGTGGTCATCTTGTCCACCTGTTGAATAAACGAAGGAGCACACAATCACATGCACTTTGCACATCCAAGGGTCCACTATTCACTGTCCAGGTAATAATGGCCACCGCCATTATATACCACCCCCAAGCTGCTCTACCTGGGAAGGTCAGTGTCCCTTCGCTGGCCATTTTGTCATCTGCCTGGCAGCCAAATAGCCAGCCTAGAAGATGACAACAGGAGATCACAATCCTCACAATCCTCTCAACTTCTCTGATCCGCACCAGGAGTGCTCTTCCTCGGAGCGGGAGAAGGCTGATTGGCCTTCTTTTCCGCTCGTCGGTTTTTCTTAGGAGTCGCAGACTGCCAGCTCGAACAGCCAGCCACTGCTTCGGGCGGACCCGAAACCGGAGGCTGGCTAACAGGTCAGGCAGCCACTGGGGCTCCCTCAGGATGAGCCAGTGCCTCAGGAAGAAGACCCACTGCTGGTGTAAACTTCGCCATGGCAGCTTTCATCTTCTCCAACTGAGCCTTACTCTCCACTAGAGCTTTCATCCTAGCGGTGTACCTAACAGCTCAGGACTTTTTTTTTGGTTTTGAACCATTCTTACGGAACTGCTGGGTAGGGTACTCCCCGGCAAAGTAGCATTTCCCATCCCCCATCAGGAAACCACCTGACTGAGTCTGGTACTTAGCACTCTCATCTTGCCTTTCCAGACAGGCCGCTTCCGTCTCCCCCACAGGGTCGACCGGAATTGGGCTGTCCTTCCGGGCTGGAGTACTCTCCTGGGATCCGGTCATAGTCTGTTTACCCGGGGAGGCCGATCCTCTCCCTTCAGACTCCTAAGAGTCCTCTGAAGAGAGGATACGCTAGCCTCTCCACCGCTTAGAGAAGGGCACCATGTTATCTTCTGTGGTTTCCCTCTCTACCTCCGTGTCTATGACCAGGGTTCCTCCCAAGAAGGCATCCCTGCTTTCCTCAGCCAGGCTAGCCAATTCTAGCTGGTTTTGGTCCGCCGGAGTACCAAGCTTTGTCGGGGAGGTAGCTACCAAACCGGTAGCCACCTTTCCGACGTGCGTGCTTGACCCAACCAGCTCACCAACCACCGGAATCTCTATGGCTCTCAACCACTACTTCCAAGACCTCCTTGTTGTTGATGCTGGACTCGCTTCTTTAGCCCCACCCGTCCACTGTGGGGTAGCCCTTGCCAATTTATCACAGCCACCGGGCATTGCAGCTGCACGTCGCTTATGGCGGGGGACGCCCTAGCCATATTCAAAATACTATTTAGAACCAACATCATATGTTTTGGCAAATCTTTACAACCGGCTGCCAACCTGACGTCGACCCTCCACTTTTGCACCTGGGCTGGGGGACCGGCAATGGCGTAGGTTGGTTTTGGTCTGCCCTGAGTATTTTATGGCCTCAGTACCCTCCATAACTGGTGGGCATTTTCCTATCTGCCACCTGAGGAGGTACCCGATAGGGGACCAACATTACTACTCTGTTGCAATGAATTATTTAATTCATTGCAACAAATTATTAATCTGTTGCAATGACTTATGTAATCCATTGCAACGGATTAAGTTATCTGTTGCAACAAATTAGTAATAAAAAAGATGTGTCATAGCCCCCTTATAGATAAAGGTCTGTGGATTCGTTTTTAAAACTAAAAATGGCCGCCATTATGTCATTATAGCACTCACTGTGTGGCAACGGATTAAGTAATTCGTTGTAACGAATTACTAATCTGTTGCAAGGAATTAAGTAGTCCATTGCAAGGAATTAGTAATCCGTTACAACGGATTTTGACAAAAATAAAAACAAATGTTCTTTACAGGGCTCCGTACATTCAACTATTGGAGTTTGGAAAACTCGTAGTGTTAAGGAGGTTTTTCAGACAGACATGTAAAGACAGGGAGATACAGTCGTTTGCCCCGCCCTTTTATGAGCATCAGACCAAATGTCAACCAATTGGAAATTAAAAAGGGCGGGGGGGGAGAATGTGATGTCAGACCACTTAACAAACCAATTTGAAGTTGCCGGTCCTCATAAAAGGGGCGGGGCAAACGACTGTATCTTGCTGTCTTTACTTGCCTGTGTTTTCAGGAGCTAATTCAAGATTACAGCCTATACTGACAGCAGTGGGACAGAATAAAAAGTTATACAAAAGTTAAACTCTCTGTCGGAACCTTTCATGTTGCTGTTGACAGGAAGTCAAGCTGGAAGTCGCCATCTTGAAACTGGGGGCAGAGTTGGCATAGGCGACTTTAATATGGAAGCAGGGAGTCTTTATTTTAACCAGTTACTTTATTCAACTGGGGGGTAGACTCGGTATATAATCTAAATAGCTGGGTTTACACGAGCCAAGCGAGTTGGTCAACACACTTGAATTCATTTGATGTGAACGCAAATAGCACGTATAATAAACCCAATAATTCATGTCAGGTGATCATCTAACTATGAGTTTAGACGTTAAATTCGCGTTCATGTCAAATGAATTAAAGTGCATCGATCAGCTCACTTGACTCGTGTAGACCCAGTTTCTTATAGAAGACCCTTTTCATTACCCAGTTACAAGATGGCGGCGCCCAAAAATAAGAGAAACATCAAAGAAAGTCAATGGTACCGCCACCGCACATGCGCAGAAGAAACTGTCAAAGAAATATGATCGAGTTTCGATGCCTTCTGTATAACTTTTGTGCCGCCATGGGCTGTCCTTGAGTTTGTAACGTCCCGCCGGACCGTCACAATAACCCCAGTAAGTTCACCCCAAAAAGGACGTAAAACTTACCGCTTAACCGGCTCCTTACGGGGACGGGACCGTACCCGTAGCCGTCTCCCACACGGTGCTCCTGGGTTGTGCCGGCTCCACGGAGCCACTCCCGACGGACACGACGAAAAACCACGCCGCCACGCCGAGAATATCGCGGTAGAACACCGGTTCTACCGCGAGCCGACACGAGTTCCGGCCGAAAGAGGACGGAAAAAGACGGTGGCGTTTCCCCAAACCAGAAACCCACCCCCCTCGCGGTAACTCCCCAAGAAATAACACGACACAGGTAAGTGAAGATAAAAGTGATTTATTAACACTTACGACGAGTAAAAACAATGAAAAGATGGCAGTGATATTTACACAACTTGGCTGGTAATCCCCTACCAGCCAAGCCCCCATAAATATAAACAAAAGGCAAAGTAGCCAACAGGCCAAAGGTACTAAAAACAACAAGATGCACTGGCCAGTGGAGGTCTCCTTGACCTCCACCCACAGGTCTAGTCTCATGTACAGCCTACAACCAACTGCCCAGATCCTGTGGTTGACTAGGCCACAGGAAACCTCCAGGCAACTCCACCTGGAGGGGACAGAGGTCACATCTGACCTCTCACCCATAGCCTTCATGGAGAGAGGTCTGCTGGCACCAAAATGGCGTCCGTCCCAACAGCCTACTGTAGCTGTCAGGCAGACCGCCATAGAGAAATTCGTCTGCTCAATCAAAATTAAAAATTGAGCAGACCAGGTTGCCACAAGTTTGCCACCCCCTCCCTCGCGAAAAACAACACAATACTCGTCAGTGGCACATTCAGAGCTCTGGTCTGAGGGGGCTAATCAATATTGTAACGAACCACCTTGTGGTGGATAAAATATACCAAAAAGCGGTTGGCTAAGCCGCTTATTTTATCCTGGTTCGGGAGGAAGGGAACAAATTAATCCCTTTCCGATTCCTCACAAGTTCTACCTTGTTGAACTTTTACAGTAAGAATGGATCTTTTAGTTGTCTGCTACTCCTCGGACTTTCGTCCGTTAAAAGCTGGTTGATCGTGCTGTCCCTTCAAGTCTCATCTAAAAGCGGTGATCCGGGTTTTCACCCCGATTGGCAATTCGAGATGAAGTTGTCGATAGAACTTTCGTTCTTCCCAATAAATATAAAAAAAATAGACTTGGCAACTTTTTACTCTTCATAACAGTTTATTTTCAGAATGTACAGAATTTGGCCACAATTGGGCATAATCTCAGTGTCAGAGTAACAATTTAAAGAGTGCTTACTTAACACAAAAATACACGGCCTTTTATACCCAAAAAGAGGATACTGAGAAGATTTTCTCAGTATTCTCTGATTGGGCAAAATTGAAATCAAAAACCAAACTGGCCAATCAAATTGATTGACCAGTGGTCAACAAAATATAGAAAAATGATTCATCATCAATTAAAACCAATATTCCAAGAAAAACTCAACCCCATTGACTTAATGCTACTGCTTATCAGGACGATCTTTTTGAATTAAGGGGTGGAACTGGGAGAGAAAGAGACTCAAGACCCAAAAAGTGACCCAAGGCAGAATATTGGCATCATCAGCTGATGTAACTGGGTCAAACCTCTGTACGTTAATACAGAGGGTTGACAAAGTTTCTTGCCAATCCAAAATAAAAACAAACGATCCACAAAAAACTAAGTGAGCCAGGATCGCTCCTGGACTGATCGTTTCAATATTATTGATACCCAGTGATTGAAATGGTTTATAGAATTTTATGTTAATTATGAAATTATTAAATAAACCAGTTCCCGATAGTAATTACTTATTAAAGATCAATTATATATCAATTTTTCCAGAGTTAAAAATAGTGCGGGATTGCAGAATACATTCTGCGAGTGCAGCGAGCGACAAAAATTTAATAATTTCTTCTAGGATTCCCGTTTCTGCAATCCGGACAGGAAAAAAAAACTTTTCTTTTTTTTTTTTGGTACCGCAACCCAAAAAAGTGCCGCTCGAGGCGGACCGACCCACCCTCGCTACGCCACTGAATATACCTTTAAAATGTTTGAATCTTATGGTGGACACCCTATATACAGTACATTATTTGGCAAATATATCAAATATAATAACGGGAACGTTTCACAGTCATTACATTTGCAACAACTTTAACGTCACCATTAAAAATCAATAACCTTGTGATTGTAAAAATGATGTTTACTTTTTTTAAGTATCTGTTTAAGAGCCTAGATACAGCGTTAAGTTCAAAATTTTTCCGAATGTAGGCGCCGCGATCGTTTTTGATTGAAACACAGTTTTTTAACGGTTTTTCTCCAGGTTTCAAGTCACATAATAATTAATAGAAAAATAATTTCGCATGCTAAGCTTACAAAAAGAAAACATCGTGAAGCCAATACATTAATGCACGTGCTTAAATTTTATGTGATTGTTCTAAGTCGTTTTTAATGGGAGTTTTTCAAATGTTTGGGTGACGGTTTTTTGGTCCTACGGGACTTAACATGGAGTAAAGAATTGTACGATTTTAAACGTTATTAATAAGTAGAAGGACCTTCTCAAAATTTATAAAAAGGAAACATCGCGAATCCAATACATGAAAGTATGTACTAATTATTTTGTTATTCTTCTAAATCGTTTTTAATGAGTTTTTCAAATGTTTGTGGGACGGTTTTTAATCCAATGGGATTTAACATTGTGTTAAAAAAACGAACGATGTTGAACCTTGTTTAAAAATAAAAGGACCTTTTCAAAAATTATATAAATCGAGCACATAAAGAACCATACTTTTTATTGCATTTTGCACTTCACTGTATTTTAATTGAGCGATTTCTTGCAGTTTTAATAACACCATATAATAACACTCATTTGTCTCGTTGTCGTCTGCTCAAAACAACAAGATGGAGGACGTGTATCTAGGTTCTTAATAAAAAAGAAACTTCAAAATGAATCGGTATTTGGTAGAAAATTGCAATTTCAGATAGATGAGCCACCAAACAACATGAATCATAACTAAAGCAATATAAAGTATACTCCTCTACTCCAAAAATATCGATATATTGATATTTAAGCCTTTTGCCTGCCCTTTAATTCACTATTCAAATACATGTATTTTACAATTCATTTCAAAGTACTATGGATTTAATATTAGAATTATCTGGTGTTGTAAATAGAAAAAAACGTGTTTTTTAGAACAAAAAACGGTGAAGGAAAAATAAAAAAAAATGTGTTTAAAAAAACGGCGAGAAAAGAAAAACGCAAAGAAAGAAAATTGATTAGTTTTAAGTACCTGTTATCGAGATTACTGAAGATGTGAAAGTTGTATTGAGTTTAATATGACTAGGGTATACATGTATTTGAATTAAGGAAGTATGGAAATGTGATGTGACAACATTTGCCACGAAATTGAGGGAGAGACTCCTGTTTTTAGAAATTCAAAATGGCGTTGTTTGGTGACTAGTGAAAGTCACTTCATTTTTTATAATTTTAAGGTCTTATTTTTAATTTTAAAAATTATTTTAGTTGGGTGGTGTAAGTCTTGACAATATTTCAATAAAAAATCCTGTGGGTAAATGGTCTCTTTAAAAGAAGAGCTCTGTAATTTCATTGCATCACATTATTGGAGGAAATAATTTTTTTAAGCCTAGATTACATACTGTAGAATGCAAAAAAAAAAATAACTAACTTTTTATTTTCTTGAGGCACTCGATTAAATAGGAAGATTGCAAGAGTCTGTATGCAAAATCGTTATTCCTTTTTGTTTTTGAAATTGATAAATCTCAGTAAACAAATAGTGTTGTAACATATCAAGGAGAAAGATAGAGGTTGAGGGTATAGCAGCCTAGGGAAGAGTAACGAACAACCTACTTTACATTGAGATTCAATCAGGATTTAATTACAAGCAAAATCTTATTAAGATTATCTTTTAAGAGCCTAGCTACACCTCCGTCTTGTTGTTTTGAGCAGACGACAAGCAGACAAATGAGTGTTACTATATATGGTGTTACATAAAGTTGCGAGAAATCGCCTCACAATCGTTTAATTGAAATGCAACAGGCAATAAAAAGTATTGTGAAAAGGTGTTCCTATTATTATATTATATATATATTATGTATATATTAAGCCTGGTCTGTGTGTGTATGTGGCTGTGTGTGTGTCACAAAAAACCTTGAAGCACGTCGTAATTTACATAAATTTAAAAAACCCCTTTTTTCTCAAGGTCAACTATATGACCATGATAATAAATAGATGGGGGAAAGGTTGGAAAGTGTAGAGGGAGAGAGAGAAACGTGGAGGGGGAAAAAGTGGGAGGGGTGACTGAAATTGAAATGAAAGGAGTAAAAAAAGGAAAAAACGACACACATAAGCACAACGGCCTGTGAATTTTGCTCCCGTCATTTATGACGGGTTATCCCACTAGTTTATATATATTGTGAGCTTTTGACGTCGACCTTATATTTTGACCAACTTGTAGATGTTGATTTCTGTAGCTCGGTACTTCTCTGCTTCGCACGGTGCCCGCACGGAGAAGATTCAAGCTACAGAAAGAGTCGGATTACGATCATCCTTCTGCATGGGGGTGAAATCTATGTAGAGGGATGGTGGCCATCCTTCTCTCTGTCCACACTGATATGCATCCTCCATTGTTATTACCCAATCGAAGATGCTGTAGCTGCTTCAGGATCGTATGTCTCCTGCCTTATGGTGTCTCTGGCCTCTGTAGAGAAGTTGTTAGTTACCAAACATTGAGACAACGCTGTTTTCCATTATAACGCTTTTATTCATCCTTATACGGAAACTACTAAGTTTACAAGGATGAACTGTGAATATTAAAGGTGCATCCTCATGCCCATGATGTGGTACGGAATAAATCAAATGTAATATATATGTATATATACGTATATATACGTAAATAATTGTTCCTCATCCTTGTCTTTGCTCTAAATTTGTATTACGTTGAATCTTTCTGTACCACATATTGGGCATGAGGACGCACCTTTGATCTAAACCATTCATCTTTGTAATCTTGATTTTTCTTGACAAAGATGAATAAAAGCGTTGCAATGAAAAACTGCGTTGTCTTTATGTTCGGTAATTAACCACTTATCTGCAGAGGCCGGAGACACCATAAAGCAGGAGACATACGATCCTGATGCAGATACAACATCTTCTATCGGTAATTACATTCAGGGAGAAGATGTATATCAGCGTCGACAGAGAGCAGGATGGCCACCATCCTTCTGCATCGATTTCACCCCCATGCAGGAGGATGATCGTTATTCGACTATCCAGCTACTTTTGTGACTCGGATCTTCCTTGTGTGGGCACCGCGCGATTATAGGAAGAAACGAGTCGCAGAAAATACCATCTACAAGTTGGTAAAATTATAGATATATAGATATATAGACATATATATTAAGCCCCGTTTATCTTTCTTTCTTTCCCTGTATGAGTAACACTGTGCAAACAAGGACAAAAACGCATAAGCACATTGGAGTTTATATAAATGAACCACTTTTCTCAAGATCAACATTATGTTGCGCTCTCCCCATCCAAGAACCCCATGATATTAAATTGGATAGGAGAAAAGGTTGGGAAGGGTAGAGGGGGAGAAAGAGAGAGAGAAACGTGGAGAGGAAAACAGAGGGGAAGGGGAAACTGAAATTGAAATGAGTAAAAAAGGGACAAACGACACGCATGCGCACACCAGAGAAAATGAAAAGCTCATTTTCTCTTTTAAATATAAAAAGGGGAGGCGATAATAGTAGCAAAATTAAACTAGAATTTATCACAGGCAATTATGCCCAGCATTAGAAATTCTTTTGCTCCGCCCTTTTATGAACGTCATCCATTTCTAATTGGTTTGTTACTTGGTCTGCTGTCACATGCTCCGCCCTTTTCAATTTCTAATTGGTTTGTTGCTTGGTCTGACGTCATAAAAGGGCGTAGGAAAAGATATTCTAATGCTGGGCACAATTGCCTGTGAATTTTGCTCCTTTCATTTATGACGGGTTACCCTACTAGTTTTAAATAATATTTAAAATCTTACATTTTTTTAACTCCATGTTAAATCCCGTAGATTCAAAAAACCATCCCACACACATTTGAAGAACTCTCGTTAAAAACGACTTAGAACAATACCAAAAAAAATTATCACGTGCATTAATCTATTGGCTTCATGTTATTTCCTTTTTATAAGCTTAGCACGTGAACTTATTTTTCCATTAATTATTATGTGACTTCAAACCTGGAGAAAAGCCTTTAAAAACATTTTTAAGTCAAAAACGATCGCAGCGCCTATATAGATTCGGAGAAATTTTGAATTAAATGCTGTTTCTAGGCTTTTAAAAGAGATAATCGTTTCTAAAAAGTAGTTTTGTGAAAAAAATAGCCAAATTCCCAAGAGATTCACGTTTGGAAGAAATTCTGAAAAATTCCTGGAAAATCGTGATTATAATTTTGAGTGCAGTCAACATCATTATATGTAGATATTAAAATGCACTTTTAATTCCCTCCATTCTGATTTCCACCATGCTTTCTTCATCACTTGTAACTGTATCCCTTTGCGACTATTCATCCTGTCCATCAAATTATAGTAGAATCTCTAAAATTGAACCACAAAATTAATGCATAGGAAACTTAAGTACGTGGTCATTTTAATTGTTTAACTCGTCGTACTACAGCGATGCTTATAATTTGTTGGGGTCGGTTTATATGCACAATGAACTCTTGAAATAAGCATGCATATATGCACTATCAATTGTCAAAATATGCACAAAAAAATATGAAAATATGCACACAAAATATGAAAATATGCACAAAAATATGAAAATATGCACAAAAATATGAAAATATGAACAAAAAACTATGAAAATATGCCCTACACATCCTTAAAATGTCATTATATGCAAAAAAACATTTCTTCATTGAATCAAAGTTTAAGTACAAAACATATCACAGTCAATTCTGGACTAATACCTTGTACACACATGAGTTAAATGAATTCAAATTAAATGTTTAAGTGAATTATATGGAATCCAGTTAAGGACATGAACCAAATAAAAATTGACTTTATTATTAATATTTTAAATCGAAATACAAAATCAATATATTCTGTCAATAGTTTATATATTATATTTAAGTATTAACTCAATATTTTCATATTATTAACTGAAAAAATTGAATTCGACATATTGTTTGTTTGCCCTTCACACGACTCTGTAGATCACGTTTAGTTTTAGCAAACTAAAGTATGCAGTATTGCAATGGCGAACCAGTCATATACAACCTTCTGAAATGCATAGTCCTAGTTCTCATAAGCATATAATAGTATAAACATGTAATAGAAATGTATCGATATTTCAATAAATTTAACATTGATTGCTTTCCAAATTGCTAAGGCACATCAGCTTATTTATTGTAAACTCTTTAGTTTCAAGTACTCAAAATTTTTATACAACAAAACAGAAAATTCATTGAATATATATATTTTTGCAATATGCATACAAAATATGCACCATTTGCAAAATGGGTCAAAATTATATATATATTAAGCCCCGTCTTTCTGTGTTTCCTTTTTGTCTGTGATCTAATGCCGTACAAACAAGAACAAAAAACCTTGGAGCACATCGGAATTTATATAAATTTAAATGAATAAATGAACCGCTTTTTTTTCTCAAGGTCAACTATATGTTGCACACTCATCCAAGAACCCCATGATATTAAATTTGAG
The DNA here is from genome assembly GCA_036925085.1 of Brachycybe producta. Classification (NCBI taxonomy): domain Eukaryota; kingdom Metazoa; phylum Arthropoda; class Diplopoda; order Playtdesmida; family Andrognathidae; genus Brachycybe; species Brachycybe producta. The sequence continues at coordinate 4,524,215 of JAUPFP010000010.1, read as the reverse complement.
GGGGGGAAAGGTTGGAAAGTGTAGAGGGGAGAGAGAGAAACGTGGAGGGGAAAAAATGGGGGAGGGGAACTGAAATTGAAATGAAAGAAGTGACGACGTGCATGCACACCAGAGAAAATGAAAAACTACTTTTCTCTTTCAAATATAAAAAGGGGATGGGATAATAGTAGCAAAATTAAACTACATTTTATCACAGGCAATTGTGCCCAGCATTAGAATTTTTTTTGCTCAGCCCTTTTATGAATGTCATCAATTTCAAATTGGTTTGTTACTTGGTCTGACGTCATAAAAGGGTGGAGGAAAAAAAATTCTAATGCAGGGCACAGTTGCCTGTGAATTTTGCTTCCGTCATTTATGACGGGTTACCCCACTAGTATGAAATAATATGCATAGTTAAAATTTATATATTGCTTTGATTATGGGTGTACATTCTGTTTTTGTGGATCCTGTGGTTGTGAATATCAGCAAAATGGATATGCAATTTCATAGAAATCCGACCCCTGCTTATAAGCCTATAGGCCTATACTGTATGTGTGCACCTACACAGGTGCACCCATGCCCAAGAGATCATTGCCTCGATGGGTATCTACGGATACCTGAACCAGGATGTGACTTACAATTTGGGGGTCTTAGATGGTAAAGAATAGGTGGCGGAAATGCAGCACTTGGGGTATGTGGGACCCAAGGCTATGGTAATACAGGGTATAACAATAAGAAATATTAACTTGTATTATTAAATTACATGGTCAGGAACACTAAATAGACAAGGAAATGGTAGTGGCGACACTTTTGCATACACGTGGAAGCAGGGTTGATAAAATTCCCGGTTATAATCATATACTGTAATGTGAAAAAACACCAAAAGTATAGAAAGCATAGATTTGAATGCAATAGAAACTAGGAAGCTCTTATATTACCCCTTACACATTTGATTTTGGTTACTCTGCTGGGGAATATAACCCCTTCTAGAGTGTAAACAGAAAGGATGCATTGTCTCATGAGTCAAATAACAACTTCAGTTATATTGCTATCTGGATTCTGGTCACTAGTTTTTTTATGTTTTTAGTTTGTGTATTTTATGTAAACGCTATTTTTACTTAAATCACAAAAGAATGAACAGGGGTGGAAGACCAATATATACTATTTGTGATCAAATGGAAAATTGGAAAATTAACTGCATGGAAAGAAAGTAAGTGCAAAAGCAGACTGTATAAGAAAAAAAAAACTGCCTTAAAAAATTAAAATTGTCTAAAACTGGGAAAAAAGCCTTTATTCCCAAATGGTAAATATAGTGGTAATAACCAGTAAATACCACCCCTAGGAAAAACATTGCCAACCCTGTGTGGAAGGGACAAACAGCAGTGCTTATTATTACACTAGCAGCAGACTTTTGTATCGTGTGTGTACCACTAGTGCCAACTAGTTTTTACTAACAACTTTTTATGAATATACAAAATAAAGCCCCTATCAGACTAGCAACGTTTAATGCAATTCAAAATATAAATGATACTAGCTTTTATACCCGGCTTTGCCTGGGTTTTAAAATCTCAGATTAATTTCTCTGAAAAAGATCAAAGAATATTGGTGCTAAAACATGGCAACTGTGACAAAAAAACACCCCTTTCACAGCCAACCAAAAAAATTATGCAGCTTTATATACACTTCTGCAGGTTCTTAGAATTCCGCACCTCTTCAAAAATACGTTATTTTATGTGTTGGTATGGTATCCGCAGGGGTGCATTGCCTATCTTAAGGCGTCGAAACTATTTTCCCCGTTTCAGGTTCCTAATCTTTTTAAAATAAAACGGTTTGCCTATTAGGGATGGCTATCGATAGTATCGACATATCGATATTACGATATCGATATTCAATATTTAGCTTGCGAGGTCCCATCCTTATTTCCTATATATGAAGACGCGCACCACGAGTACAACTCGGGAAGGGAATGACATAGCGAGCTGAAAATAGTTGCACTTGGAAATTCCGGAAAGAATAACCTGTGTTAATTTCATGACGCCAGCCCTCACTGTTTAAAAGCCTTTGTTGTGCAAATAAATATCGACTTCGTTTTATATATAAGATTTTGAATTGCATTAAACGTTGCTAGTGTGATAGGGGCTTTATTTTGTATATTCATAGAAAAGTTGGTAGTAAAAACTAGTTGGCTGCTTGAGTAGTAGTTGTAGTAAAAAGTAGTAGTGGTAGTGGTAGTAGTAGTAGTAGGCCTATCTATACCTATATAATCCAGGTAAACATTCATAATGCACTTTAATGAATGTGGAAAAAAATACTTCAAGAAAGAATTAAAGCGACAAACAAAAGAGAGGACATAATCTACAAAGAAAACAAATGACAGCCACAACTGGCAAGAGAACAATCTCAAACTTCTTAATTGGCTCCCAAGTTCAGATTTTATAGAGCATTTTGGAAAGTAATGAAGTCATTTAATGGCTATCTAATCAAATTTATGAAATCTCCAATGAGTTGTATTTATACGTGCAAGCTTATTATAGGCCTTAACATGAATGTCGACATATAATACACATACACACTGCATATATGGCTTTCTAGATAATATACCAGACTGAAATGTATTTCATATGGGGTTAAAATGGGGTGGCTGCTAACAAACATATAACAATAGTTGTAAAACAATAACATGAATTAAAATATATTTTTGAAGAGAAAAAAAAAACGACTTATTAAGAGCCTAGATATAGCGTTTAATTCAAAATTTCTCCGAGAGTAGACCCTGCAATCGTTTTTAATTTAAATTTTTTTAAGGTTTTTTTCTCCAGGTTTGAAGTCACATAATTAATAAACAAATAATTTGCCCGTGCTAAGCTTATAAAAAAGGAAACATCTTGAAGCCAATAGATTAATGCACATGCTAATTTTTTTGTCATTGTTCTAAGTCGTTTTTAACGAGAGTTCTTCAAATGTGTGTGAGATGGTTTTTTGATTCTATGTGATTTAACATGGAGTTAAAAAACGTAAGATTTTAAATTAAAATATTTAAAAATAGAAAGGGCCTTTAAAAATTTAGAAAAAGCTCTAAATCATTTTTGACCTCCATTGCTCTAAAGAGCAATGGAGGTATATAGGATCATGCAAGAAAAGGGAAAAAAAAGGATGTCTGTGTGTCTGTGTGTGTGTGTGTGTGTGTGTGTGTGTGTGTGTCCGGAACCCGATTTAGTTCCTCGAACAACTCAAGAACGGAATGAGATAAAGACATGCAGTATTTTTTATTTGATTCCGTGGGTCAATATGAAGCTCCTGACAAAATATTAGAAAATTTTACCCAGGGGTTATTTTTTTATGAATTTTTTAGAAACAAATTTTGAGTTTTTGGTCATAAATCTTAGTGGGTCGAACAACTCGAAAAGGGGGCCACCTACAATAAAATGTCATCAGACCTAAAATGATGTAAACATTCTGACGATGAAACTGGAAAAAAATTGGAATTTTAGAGCGATTCGATATATAAAATTTCGATTTTTTAAAAACGTAATTTTTTTTTCAAAAAATCGAGATTCTTCCTCTTTCCAGTTGTAGCATTCAAAGGGGGGACTTTTCTATTATTTAGGAGGGGTGTTCCTTTCTATGTTCTGTTATTATTTTTGTATATTAGAATACATGTGACGTATATTCATTCTAAACCATATTATTACAAATGAATGACGCATGCGCATCACATGTAACTATGTCATGTACTTGAGTACATACATGTGTTTATCTATATACACATGCGCACACGTCTATACATGTGCATACACATGCGCACAAGTGTGTACATGTGCGTACACATGCGCACAAGTGTGTACATGTGCGTACACATGCGCACAAGTGTGTACATGTGCGTACACATGCGCACAAGTGTGTACATGTGCGTACACATGCGCACAAGTGTGTACATGTGCGTACACATGCGCACAAGTGTGTACATGTGCGTACACATGCGCACAAGTGTGTACATGTGCGTACACATGCGCACAAGTGTGTACACGTGCGTACACATGTGCACAAGTGTGTACACGTGCGTACACATGCGCACAAGTGTGTACACGTGCGTACACATGCGCACAAGTGTGTACACGTGCGTACACATGCGCACAAGTGTGTACACGTGCGTACACATGCGCACAAGTGTGTACACGTGCGTACACATGCGCACAAGTGCGTACACGTGCGTACACATGCGCACAAGTGCGTACACGTGCGCACAAGTGTGTACATGTGCGCACACATGCGCACATGTGCGTACTCATGTGCGCACGTGTGTTCATGTGCGTACTCACGCGCACACATGTAACAATGAAAAAAAGTTGGTTATTTGATATATGAAAGCATATATTAAAGCAATGGAGGTCTATAGGGTTCCTTGAATCCCTTGTTAATGAAGAGTTCTTCTAACTTTTGTCAGACAGTGTTTTGGTACTATGGGATTTAACATGAAGTTAAAAAAGTAAAATTTTGAACCTTGTTTAAAAATAGAATGACCTTTTCGAAAATTATATAAAGTGAGCACTTAAAGAACAATACTTTTTATTGCATTTTGCACTTTACTGTATTTTTATTGAGCGATTGTGAGGTGATTTGTTGAAAGTTTCGTAATACCATATATTGTAACACTGCATTTGTTTCGTTGTCGTCCGTTTAGTTCAAAATTTTTCCGAATATAGGCGCTGCGATAGTTTTTGATTGAAATACGGTTTTTTAACGGGTTTTCTCCAGGTCACATAATAAATAATAGAAAAATAATTTCGCGTGTTATGCTTATAAAAATAAAACATTGTGAAGCCAATAGATTAATGCACGTGTTAATTTTTATGTGATTGTTCTAAGTCGTTTTTTTAATGGGAGTTCATCAAATGTTTGGGTGACGGTTGTTTGGTCCTATGGGACTTAACATGGAGTTAAAAAACGTTAGATTTTAAATGTTATTTAAAAGTAGAAGGACCGTTTCAAAATTTATAAAAAAGACACATCATGAAGCCAATACATGAAAGTATGTGTTAATTATTTTGTTATTGTTCTAAATCATTTTTCATAGATGAATGGTACGTTTTTAATTGGCTATCGAAATTAGTATGTAGGCTATTTTCAGAATTATTTTAAAAATTGAAAAAAAAAACATAATTAGGTCCTGCAAACGTACATGTATATCAGTGGATTCACAGTATGTTTGAGTGCTTATATTGCACTTCAAATTACGTTTCAAAAATAACTGTGAAATGAAGAGACCCACCAGAAATTTTTAGACTACATCACCCTACACATACCCCCCGCCCCCCCCGCCAATGGAAATCCTGTTCCCGCTGATAGTTCTTTGTTAGGACGATTTCACATGCTCCGCCCTTTTCAACTTTGAACCACACAACAAACCAATTAGAAGTTGCCGTTCGTAAACCCTGACTGAGTTGAATTGAATAACACAAGCCTAAGTTAAGCCTAAATTTTTTTAAACACCCCCTGACGTCACAAGTTTCGTCATATAGTTAGGCTACTTATAACATGACTGATTTTATGACTGTACTTAAGTCTATCTTCAATTAAAAAAGATATTGATAGTATAGTCAATTGAGTATAAAAGCTATGTAAGCGCTGTGAAGAGAGTGGTATAGTTTATATGCACATTTTTTTATTCTAGTATATTAATGCTTTAGCCAGTTTAGTAAGAAAGGGAACAATCGTATCAAGTTTGCTGTGTTGTGTTGTGCGCATATCATGCTCTTCAAATTACTTCTTAGAAAACGAAACATAGTTTATTCGTAGACATTAAACCTTTCATAATACTCTTGGGGCATTCATTGGAAAGAGATATTGCAACTTTCTTACAGAAGAAGAAAGAAAGAAAGAAAAAAAAAACAACATGTTTTTATCGTTGGTACAAAAATTTGGCCATTAAAAATTCGGCAGCCATCTTGAACTACATTATTATATATATAATATATCCCAGGTCTGTGTGTGTGTATGTGTGTGTGGAGTAACAAAAACCATTGAAGTACGTCGGAATTTATATAAATTTGAATAAATGAACCGTTTTTTTTCGCAAGGTCAACTATATGTTGAACTCTTCCTTTGGAAAGTGTAGAAGGGGGGGAGAGAGAGAGAAAAGTGGGAGGGGGTGAGGGGGAAAGTGTAGAAGGGGAGAGAAAAAGAAAAGTGGGAGGGGGTGAGGGGGAAAGTGTAGAAGGGGAGAAAGAAAGAAAAGTGGGAGGGGCGACTGAAATTGAAATGAAAGGAGTAAAAAAGAAAAAAAAACGACGCGCATGCGCACAATTGCCTGTGAATTTTGCTCCCGTCATTTATGACGGGTTACCCCACTAGTTATATATATATTAGGCCAGGTCTGTCTTTTTCATGTGAGTAATATTTTAACCCTTGAACCACGTAGGAATTTATATAAATTTAAATGAATAAATGAACCGGTTTTTTTTCTCTCAAGGTCAACTAGATGTTGCACCCTTCCCATCCAAGAACCCCATGATATTAAATTGGAGAGGGGAAAAGGTTGGAAAGTGTAGAAGGGGGAGAGAGAGAAACGTGGAGGGGAAAAAAGTGGGAGGGGGAATTGAAATTGAAATGAAAGGAGTAAAAAAAGGAAAAAAAAAACGACGTGCATGCACACACCAGAGAAAATGAAACGCTCATTTTCTCTTTCAAATATAAAAAAGGGGAGGGGATAATAGTAGCAAAATAAAACTAGAATATTTTTGCTCCGCCCTTTTATGAATTGGGTTGTTGGGTTTGTTATTTGGTTTGTTATATGTATATATATATATATATATATATATATATATATATATATATATATATATATATATTAGGCCAGGTCTGTCCTTTTCATGTGAGTAACGTTTTAACCCTTGAACCACGTCGGAATTTATATAAATTTAAATGAATAAATGAACCGTTTTTTGTTCTCAAGGTCAACTACAGTATATGTTGCACCCAACGATCTATATAGAATAGATTGGCAGTTAAGACGCCATTTTGAGGCGAATTGAACACTACAGCGGCCATGACAGTAAAAGGCAAAAAGCTCTTAATTGCCTATGGGCTGCTCATAGCAAACTCATATATTCTTATTTTTTTTTTCAGAAAAGGAACTGCACATTTAATGTATTTGTTCATTATTTATGTAACCTACTCGTATTTAACATGAATAATAAAATACGTACATAAACGTGATTTATTCAATGGCCTTTGAAAATAATTAATTTGGTTAGCTGTTAGTTAGCTGTTGCTGTTACAGTCATTCGCTTTTTCACTGTTGGCAGGTAGTACCCCCACCTACCCTCGATTACCCTCACCTGCCCAAAAATATCGCGACCTGCCCAGAAATAACGAAATTCTGCCTTTTCTTCCCGTCCTGCCTTTTAGTATGACCCCTAATGTATTTGACTGCTGATCACTGTCCTTTCTGCCTATAACTGTCATGGCGGTGCATAGCTGCAGTAGCCTCAGTTTGGGGGCGCTGATGTCTATGAAATTGCCACTCTATTCTTTATAGATCGTTGGTTGCACCCTTCCCATCCAAGAACCCCACGATATTAATTTGGCGAGGGGAAAAGGTTGGAAAGTGTAGAGTGGGAGAGAGAAAAGTGGGAGGGGGTGACGGAAATTGAAATGAAAAGGAGTAAAAGAAGGAAAAAAACGACGCGCATGCGCACACAAGAGAAAATGAAACGTTCATTTTTTCTTTCAAATATAAAAAGGGGAGGGGATAATACAGTGCGTTTCATATATATAGACGCACCCCAAAAATTGGTTATAACTCGAGTTATAGTCAATGGATTCACCTGAAATTTTCAGCATAAAGAGATCATCTTATATTCTAAACTTTCTGCTAGGCAGAAATTTTTTTCTTTAAAAGGTAAAAATTAAAAAAATTAAAAACTGGAAAATGACCGTTTCATAATTATAGACGCACTAATGAACTTTTCACTTTTATTAATTATTGTGACAAAATAACATGCTGAATCATTAAAAATAGTAAGGTATACAACTGTTATGATGTTTCAAAACTTAAAACATTCTTTTTTACAGAATTAAACAATATTTATAAGCAAATTTGCAGAAATTCTACCCCGAAACAGCTAAAATGGGACTTTTCAACTCTGCTATTGTAGTATTATCATAGCAATCTGTAAATCATTATTGTATGATGTTGTCCCGAAAGTTCTCTGTAAGATTTAAGTCAGGGGACACCCTGGCCATTCGAGAGTGGTGATATTCTGGTTTTGTAACCATTGATTCCTTAGATTACTGGAGCGAACTGGTGCATTTTCTTGCTCGAATGCTAAGCTAATGCTAGGAAATCGACTTTGGCAGGTCAGTAAACACTATCATAATATTGTCTGATAATAAACATTATTTTTTGGTTGGTTCAAATGTGCTAAATACTTCGCATATTGTTAGGCCACCACCACCGACATATCTGAGTGCGTGAAAAAATTCAATCTCGATGATTCTGACGGTTTTTTTTTTCTTTCTTCATATTGGAAGGATGTTACGAGAAAAGCACAATATTTTCCTAAACAAAATTTCGGCAGTGGGGGAGCCTAATATTATGGGGAACATTTAGTGCCTTTCAAACGAGCAGCTTAGTTTTTGAAACGCGAGCTTAGCATTTATTTCAACCCAAATAAATATCAGTGATTATCAGACAATGTTACGAGGGTATGTACTGCCATATTACATCGCTTCTATAGCATTTGCTTAGTATTCCAGCAAGAAAATGGCCCAGTTTCCTCCAATAACCTAACGAAGGAATGGTTACGGAACCAAAATATCACCACTCTCGAATGGCCGGCGTGTCTCCCGGACTTAAATCCTAATGAAAACGTTTGGGACATCATTGTACATGATGATTAAGCAGATTGCCATCATGATAATACAATATCAAAGCTGAAAATTGCCATTTTAGCTCCTTTTCAGTAGAATTTCGGTAAATTTGCTTATAAATATTGTTTAATTCTGTAAAAAAGAATGTTTTAAGTTTTGAAACATCATAACAGTCGTATACCTTACTATTTTTAATGATTCAGCATGTTATTTTGTCACAATAATTAATAAAAGTGAAAAGTTCATTAGTGCGTCTATAATTATGAAACGGTCATTTTCCAGTTTTTAATTTTTTTAATTTTTACCTTTTAAAGAAAAAAATTTCTGCCTAGCAGAAAGTTTAGAATATAAGATGATCTCTTTATGCTGAAAATTTCAGGTGAATCCATTGACTATAACTCGAGTTATAACCAATTTTAGGGGTGCGTCTATATATATGAAACGCACTGTAGTAGCAAAATTAAACTAGAATTTTTTTTGCTCCGCCCTTTTATGAATTGGGTTGTTGGGTTTGTTACTTGGTCTGACAGTATAAAAGGGCGGAGGAAAAGAAATTCTAATGCTGGGCACAATTGAATGTGAATTTTGCTCCCGTCATTTATGACGGGTTACCCTAATAGTCAGAAATAATAGCCTACAAATAGTTCACTTTACACATTTTGCATACAAAAACACTTTTGAAGTTTCATTCCATCATTTATATCCTTCCTGCGCAATGTATGGGCCGCGAGCCGCACGCGGTCTGCAACGTTTAACTGTGTGGCCCGCAACGAATTTTTGGAAATAATTCTAGAATTATATTTTTAATTTAAAAAAAAGAAAAATTCTGTGACAATTAAACGTTATTGAAGATCGAAATTTAAAAGTGATTCCTTGAACACGTTTACTGGTGTATAAGTTTCGTTATTTGGCCCACGCCCATGGGCGCTCACAGATACTAGGAAGGAGGCGCTTGTTCCCCCCTTTAAAAAAAGACGAGTTTCTTTAAGAGCCTAGATACACGTCCTTCTTGTTGTTTTGAGCAGACGACAACGAGACAAATGAGTGTTATTATATGGTGTTATTAAAACTGCAAGAAATCGCCTCACAATCGCTCAATTAAAATACAGTAAAGCGCAAAAATGTAAAAAAAAGTATTCTTTACGTGCTCGATTTATATAATTTTTGAAAAGGTCCTTCTATTTTTAAACAGGATTCAAAATCGTTCGTTTTTTAACCCCTTGTAACCCCACAAACATTTGAAAAAAAACTCGTTAAAAACGATTTAGAACAACAACAAAATAATTAGCACATACTTTCATGTATTGGCTTCACGATGTTTCCTTTTTATAAATTTTGAAAGGGTCCTTCCATTTTTTTAATAACGTTTAAAATCGTACGTTTTTTAACTCCATGTTAAGCCCCATAGGACCAAAAAACAATCACCCAAACATTTGAAGAACTCCCATTAAAACGACTTAGAACAATCACATAAAAATTAGCACGTGCATTATTCTATTGGCTTCACGATGTTTTTTTTTATAAACTTAGCACGGGAAATTATTTTTCTATTAATTATTATGTGACTTGAAACCTGGAGAAACACCGTTAATAAACCGTATTTCATTCATAAAACAGTTTTGAATTAAACGCTTGAATGTAGGTGCTGCGATCGTTTTTGATTTAAAAATGTTTTTAACGGGTTTTTCTCCAGGTTTGTGAAGTGACATAATAATTAATAGAAAAATAATTTCATGTGCTAAGCTTATAAAAAGGAAACAACATGAAGCCAATAAATTAATGCACGTGCTAATTTATTTATTATTTTTCTAAGTCGTTTTAACGAGAGTTCTTCAAATGTTTGTGGGACGGTTTTTTGGTTCTTTGGGATTTAACATGGAGTTAAAAAACGTAAGATTTTAAATGTTATTAAATAAAATAGAAGGACTTTTTCAAAATTTATAAAAAAAAGAAACATCTTGAAGCCGATACATGAAAGCGGTGCTAAGTTTTTTGTTATTGTTCTAAGTCGTTTTAAGGAGAATTCTTCAACTGTTTGTATGACGGTTTTTTTGTTTCAATGGGATTTATCATGGAGTTACAAAAACGAACGATTTTGAACCTTGTTTAAAAATAAAGGACCTTTTCAAAATTTATATAGTGATCACTGATCACAATCCTTTGTAATGCATTTTGTGCTTTACTGTATTTTAATTGAGCAATTGTGAGGCGATTTCTTGCAAGTTTAGTAAGACTCATTTGTCTCGTTGTCATCTGCTCAAAAAACAAGATGGAGGTGTATCTAGACTCTTAAGATTTTTTATATTTGAAAATAAAGTAAAATGCGTGAGCCACTGTTTTGCTTGCTGTTCATTTTTATGTCAGAATTGCGGAATTGGAAAGAGAATTCTTTCAAGTATTCCATAGCTTCAAAAAATACCCTGTATTTCAGTGTATTGGCACCTTGGATTATGGATATCTCGAGATGAAAAAGAAAATTGATATTTGATTGTGCAACCCTATTAAAGCCGAGGCATAGTATGACATCTGTGAATGGGATGGCCAGTGGCGGATTTACCATTTTGCCGCCCCTAGGCAGCAACTGAAAACACATGGCCTATACTTTCTTTCTTAAAGTAATAAAGTTACTTTTGTATGCTTTTAACAATGGTAATGTCAACTTGTTACATCAATTACTCTTGCCAACCAAGTTATATTAGGCAGTTGTTTTACAATACTTTTTTTGTATCCAAAACGAATTTCCAAAAAAAAAAAAAATTTGCAATTTGCCGCCCCCAAAAAATTTGCCGCCCTAGGCAGCTGCCTACTCTGCCTATTGGTAAATCCGCCCCTGGGGATGGCCAAGCCAGGATTTTTTTTGTGGCTATTTTCTAAATGGCTTCATTTTGAGATTTAACCTTAGTTATTTGCCTGGCCAGGGCTGTGACTCATGGTTCCTTCCACCCTAGACGAGGCTTAGAATTTCCTCCCCTGCACCTTAGGTTGGACTTAAAAAGAATAAACTATTTATACTTGAAGGGTTACGGCTAAAAACAATCAGAATCCACTTTTGGTGAAAAGTTGGCTGGTTGCACCATCTTGTAGCTTATAACCTACAGATTCAAATTCTGGTTCATAACTGTGGAAAAATTTAGGGTCTTTATAAAAAGAATAAGGGTGAAAGAAAATGAGTGTTGCCTAAGAACGATCGGGGTCTGTACGAAAATGTTCAAACCTATGTAAGCTTCACTATAGGCGCATTCACACTAGGCTGGTTTACAAGCCGCTGGTTGCTGCTGGCTATTAGCAGCACCAGCAAGCAGCGGCTGCTTTGAGTTCACACTTGTCCACTCACTTCTGGTATCAGTAGTGCAAGTCATCTAATTACCATCTTGCAAAAACAAAATGTAACTAATGTGTAATGATGTAATGAATATATGTAATGATGTAATGAATGTTATAACCTTGTACCCTTCCCCCTCTTTGTGACGTAAATATAATTTGAATGGAATGTTGGTTCTAGACTATTCTAGAACCTAGATTTGGGTATAAAAGGAGCTCATTCTCAATTGTTAGGCACTTGGACTGTGGCTGTTCTGTTGACTCCATATTTGTATATTGGTCTATTTTAAGTATAATAAATTAGTTTTAAAGATACACAACAAATGGTGATGAGGATTAGATCTTATTTTAATATAAGTTAGAATATGTGTATAACTGGACTTTATATATAAGTGCACATTTTTTTTTCTTCTATATAAGTACAAAACGTTTTTTTTATTGTATTATACAATATGGCGGCATCATTTGGATCTCTACCAGTGTTTAACAAAGGAGATGACTGGAACCTCTAGACAGCAATTGAACTTTATTTTGCAGTAAATGTATTAATTATTAAGGATGATGTACACAAGAAAGCCATTTTTTTGGCCAGTTGTGGTCAATACCTTTTACAACTTGCACATACATTGGTCCAACCTTTAACTCTTGAAGAAACTGAATTAACTGATATTTTTGAATGGATTGCTGGGTATATTCACCCAAAACCTTGCTTCATAGTGCATCATTGTGCGTGTAATTCAACCATACGTTCACCAACAGATACGATTTCTGCTTTTGCGAATAGTCTTCGATCATTAGCAGAACATTGTGAGTTTGGAAATATTTTGAATGTCATGTATCGAGATCGTTTTGTTTGTGGCATAATTGATGACCGCATTCAAAGAAGTTTTTTGACTGAAAAATTTTTAGCTTTTGAGAAAGCATATGAAATTGCATTAGCTTTCGAAGCAACAGGCAAGAATATTGAAGAAATCAAAGCTGGCTAAATGAGACAGCAAACAACAGTGCATGAAGTAAAAAAGGAGCAACCACAGTTTATAGTTGGAAAACCAGGCCATTATCGAAATAATGGAGAGACAAGTGATATAGTAAAATGGGCATGTTTTCGATGTGGAAATCGAGACAGGCCATATGTGTCATTTTATACAAGCAGAATGCAACTTTTGTCATAAAAAGAGACATATTGCAAAGATCTGCAGGACTCGGTTGTCAAAAGAGAAGAGAGGAACAACCACCAATTTGGTTGAGTATAAACTGTTCCACATTCGACAAGAGCACATTGAACCATTTAAAGTTGTTAGTGATAAATGATAAACCAGTTTCTTTGGAAATTGATTCTGGTGCAGGATTAACCATGATATGTGAAGACACATGGAAGAAGACCTGGCCATTTAAAGACCGTCCTACAGTGAAGCCCACAAGAATTGTGCTTCGGTGTTATACAGGTGCAATTGTTCCCGTACTTGGTGAAAGTGAAGTATCAGTGTCAGTGAGTAATGAGTTAAAAAGACTTCCACTTGAGCTTGCTTCATTGCTTAATGTATACAAATATTTATGCACAGAACATCTTAATGGATGTAACATCACTGTATCTTTGGAAATACAGGAAGATGAAATTCTGATTGAGTGAAGACAAGTTTAAGGCTATTAAGGAGGCCAAAAGCCCCAGTAATGTCACAGAATTATATATTCCAAATCTATCAACCATGTTAAAGCCTTTGTATGATTTAACACAAAAAGATATTGAATGGAGATGGGCAACTAAAGAAAAACAGGCATTTCAGAAGGCTAAGGAATGGCTTCCATCAGATCGTGTTTTGGATCCTTCTGATGATAGTCAGATGGTTTATTTGGTTGCTGATGCTTCGGAATATGGTATTGGAGCTGCTCTGGAGCATAAAACATCAACTATGAAATGATTGCCAATTTGTTTTACATCTTGTGTTCTATCAAAGGCAGAGAGAAATTACATAAACAATAGCTAAAGCTTCCTTCTCCATTTGATGGAGAAGGAAGCTTTAGCTATTGTTTATGTAATTGGTAAATTTCACTATTATCTATATGGTAGACATTTCCAAATTTTGACTGATCATAAGCCACTTATCAAGTTGTTTGGTGAACATCAGCCTATACCAGAACAAATATCACCAAAAGTCGTTCGATGGGCTCTGACACTCAAAGCATATTATTATCATATCGAGTTTATCAAAGAAAAAGGGAACTTTAGTGCTGATGCATTGAGTCGACTTTCAGCTGACAAGAATGAAGTCGAAGTTCCAGATATAACCTATGTTTTCATGATTGAGGATAATATTAATTTTATTAAATTAAACCAGCTTCAAGATTGGACTAGAAAGGACCCATTTGTGAGTCAAATTGTGGAGTATACTTTATCTTAATAGCCTACAACTGTACCAGTTGAGTTGAAACCATATGCCCGTCGACGAGACCAGTTTTCGGTCATTAGAGAATGTCTCAGTTTGGGGAATTGAGTGGTAATGCCAAGTGTCGGAAGAAAACAGATGGTGGATTTTTTGCATGGAGGACATCCAGGAATAGTATGGATGAAGGGTATAACTCATAAGTACATTTGGTGGCCAAATATTGATGAAGAAATAGAGGATAAAGTAAAAAGTTGTGCTGAGTGTCAGCTTACAGCTCAAACATCACTAAAAGTGCCTCTACATCCACCAAGTTGGCCAAATATTCCTTGGATGCACTTACATAAGGATTTAGCAGGACCATTTATGGGATAAATGTTTCTCATTGTTGTAGATGCTCACTCAAAATGGATGGACGTTAGTTCCCTTCAACAAATGACCTCATCATACGTAATCCATGAATTGAGACGTATGTTTGCAACATTTGGATTATCTGAGAAGATGACCAGACAATGGGAGGAAGTATTTATAGCAAATGGCATCAAACATAGAACTACAATGCCATATCATCTAGCATCAAATGGTTTTGGCCGAAATGTATCCAATGTATCAAAATGTACCAAAATGTATCCAAAAAATGTGCTTTCTCAGACTCTGGTTATATTGTTCTTCAAAAATTCCTGTTTCATTATAGAAATACTCCACATTCGAGTACAGGCGAAACACCAGTACAATTAATGTTTAACAGAAGGCCACGTATATATCTGAATTTTATTAAGCCGTCTGAAATTAATGCATGACAAAACCGAGCTAAACACCTACATGATTAAACAGCTCATTTTCTTTCTGTTGATATGGGTGATAGTGTTCAAGTAAAAATGTTTGATAAACCGAATGACATATTGGGCACCAGCCACAATTTCTAATTCAACAGGACCTGTCACCTGTGAAGCTGTTCTGGAAGATGGAAAAACAGTGTGGCAACATCTAGACCATATCACAGGTGTACAGAAATCAATTGATGATGTAAATCCAGGTGGGATAGAATCAGGATTAGGGGTGCCAAATTTCAATGATGATGAGCAAGATGTACAAGTGTCCGAATCAGTACCAGTGCGACAATCATCATGCATATCTAAACCACCAAGTTGATATGGTTCTGATTAGTGGTAGTGCTTCATTTTAAGTGGGGGATGTAATGTGTAATGATGTAATGAATATATGTAATTATATAATGAATGTTATAACCTTGTACCCTTTATGGCGTAAATATAATTTAAATGGAATGTTGGTTTTAGAATATTCTAGAACCTAGATTTGGGTATAAAAACTCATTCTCAATTGTTAGTCACTTTGACTGTAGCTTTGACTTCATATTTGTATATTAGTCTATTTTAAGTATAATAAATTAGTTTCAAAGATACACAACACTAACAACAACCAACCCAAGCAGTGGAGTTTCAACTACCCACTAGTGCCACTACTAGCGACAAAGAGTTCACACAAGCTGGTAGCAGCCAGGGAGGGAGTCACATGACCAGCTAGTAGCTGCTAAAGTTGGACATGTTCAGCTTGACCAGCTGCTGTTAAAATCACTAGATTGCTGGAGAAAGCAGCTGCTGGTAGCAGTTCATACTATGCTGCTAGAGGGCCACAACCAGCCAGCAGCAACCAGCAGCTGGGAAACCAGCCTTGTGTGAATGCATCATATCTGTTTTCTAGTCAGTTGTGAAACAATATTTGCTTTTTTATGGGTTCAATTCTCACAATTTTGGTCAACCCTGAGACGAATATTTTATCCATTTCGGACAACTTAAAACCTGGTAACAAAGAAACTGACAACAAGTTTGTGGATGGCCCACTTATTGAAGCTGTTTCAGTGAAAGTAACAGAGAAAAAATGATCAAGGTCCATGTCTGTTTTAATAAAAAATGTTATTGACGTGGTACTGGCAAGCTTGTCAAAAACAACATAGGTGGCATTTAAAATAAAAGTTACATAGTAGATGGAACTTGAATTTAATTATGGAATTGGCCATTGTTTAAGCACTTTGTAAATTAAACATAATAGAAGAATCGCTTAATTGTGGTTGAACTTTTATATTGTTATGATTAGAACTAAATTAGTTATTGTAATTTTAAATTGGTGTATGTTACATCCTATGGACAGTGAAATACATGCCAGAACTACATGAATCACACAATATACAATAAATTTAATAATTGTTTTAAATACCTAGGTTAATAGGGAATGGCGTGGTATGTTTATTTTGTTTTATTTTAGTGTAGAATTAATTTAAATTACATTTAACAAAAACGACACTTTTGAGAGCTTGTTATTATCTGACAACAGTTCCTGAATTTGTGATGTCAATTGGCATTAGATTTGAACTACAACTGAAAAACTGAACATGAAACCTCTAATGAATGTTTTCTGAGGAAGATGTATACAAAACATCAGTAAAATAAACACTGAATTTCAATTCACAACGTATTTCAACTGAATGAAAGTTAAAATGACAAAAAAGAGTTCAATTATTTCTACCCATTCTACTTTAAACATTGACTTATTCTATATAAATTAGACCTTAATGCATTGTTTCCACTGGGGTGAAAATTTGAACTTTTTGAAAATTTCAACTGGTGAAAAATAGAAGACACATGACCCCTGCCCATTCACTACCATAAGCAAAGGTCACGTTTATTCAACTTTTCGCTAGTTGGAATTTTCAAAACTTCAAATTTTCACCCCAGTGGAAACAAGGTGTTATGATCATACAGTTTTGATCCTTTTACGGGACTCCTTTTACTTTGGTTTATGGCGGATACTGCCTTATGCTGAGATAGTACGTGATTTAGGCCTGACTCCAAATTATGCATGGGTCGTTCCCTTTGGTATTCCTGTTAACGCAATTGGAGAGAAGAGAAGGAATGATAACATGTGAAACGAATGCAGGTTGATGTTACATATTTATTGCACACAACCATATGAATATAATAAATAGAGAAGAGTTATGACTGCACGTGGCGTTGCTTAGCCACCAGACCATTAAAAAGAGTTATTTCATATTTTGATAGCAGAGAATGGACCCCAAATCAATCAAGACATGGACCTTTATACCTAGGGCCTGTGTGCACCTACACAGGTGCACCCATGCCCCAGAAACCTTGCCTTGATGGGTATCCATCCGCTGATACCAGAACCAGTATGTAACTTTTATACTTTGGGGTCTTATATTATCGGAAATGCAGCATTTGGGGGTACGAGGGATCCCAAGTCTATGGTAGAAAGGGGAAAGCGAAATACAGGGTGTTACGAATGTTTGTTATTTACAATGTTTCCTCTTTTTCATTTCAGATCAAGTTCCTTCTGAAGCAACCTTTCGAGGTAATGATTTCTTGTCATACGACCAAACTAAAGTTCGTGGAGAACCAATTGTTAGTTCAACCGATGAGATTTCACTTCACTTCAAGACTCGCCATCCAAATGGATTGCTCTTTTTCACGGGCGATGGAGCAGACTATTTGAATTTGGCTCTTAAAGATGGTGGTGTCATCCTCACTATAACTTTGGGATCAGGTACCCTGGAAAAGCAAGTTAAACCTTTAAGAACTCGTTTTGATGATAATCAATGGCATAAAGTGACTGTTCATCGCAGAGTCAAAGAGGTAAGATACATATTTTCAGTCACAGCAATTAAACAGTTGACGCAAATATATAAAAAATATAGTATTTTTCTTTCCAAAAGTAATTCATATGGTCCGTATTTTTTCCATGCCTCTTCATTCACATCGAAGTTCTAAAAAAGCATCATCTGGCACTTTTTGTAAGCTTTTATTTAATAGGCTACATCGCAAATTGATTTCGAAAAATTCTCCGCAAAGAGCGATAGCATCGTTTTACTATTGAGCCCATGGACCCAATGTTAAAGAAAGAACATTAATTTTTAAAATACACAGTCGTGGCAATATGTTTGTCATATTTAAAGTTGTCCAATATTAAGTTTTCAAAGTGCAATGTGCACCTTAAATATGTAACAATGTAGAGCTCTTGTTACGGGAGCTCAGGTGATAGACTCTTTTAGCTAGAGCGGATACCGCTTTTCGCTGGGAGAGTTTAGGATGTATTACCTGAGTCCACACTGGTGCCGGGGTCGTTCTCGTAGATATTCCTGGATTTGTAGCTGCTAGGGAAAGAATCATTTAGACAGGCGAGACGGATGATAGGTTCGTCGATACTTGTTTATTCATGACCAACCATTAAAACATGAATAACAGAGAATGTGTTACTGTGGCGTGCTTTTGCCACTGGACCATTATATGAGTAGTTTCATAGTTTCGATAATCAGAGAATGGACCCCGAATCTATCGAAACACGGTCTTTTATACCCAGAGCCTGTGTACACCTTTTTAGGGGTACACATGCCCTGGGGACCGTGCATCGACGGGTATCCATCCGCCGATACCGGAACCTGAACGTGTCTTGCAGCTTTGGGGTCTCCAAGAGGGAAGAAAGGGGCGGAACTCCGTCCCCCACGTCCCCAGAGACCCCCAGGCTAGGGGAGGGACGAAACGATGAAATACAGGGTGTTACATACCCCCCAACTTGGCGTGAAGCACGTCCTCGTGCTTCAGAGTCGGGAGGCATGCCACAGACTGCAGTTCTAGGGAAGTGGTCCAGTGGTTCGGCACGCCCTAGGTGAATGCATACATGCTGGGAGAGAAGTTGACACCGCTCGTGTCAACGACCCCCAACAAGTCAGAGAAAAGAACAAAAACGGAAATCCAACGGGATAATAAAAACACAAAAAAACATCCCCAGAACAACGGGGATCTAAAAACGACAAACAAAACCCAATGGGACAAAAATTATAAAACACATAGCTGTAAAAGAGAAACCCAACGGGGCAACAATGAGAATACATAGGAATATCGACCCAACGGGGTAATAAGCAGACAAAAAAAACAGAAGAAAACCCATAGGGTAAACACTATAGTAACGAATAATTAAAGAACGAGTATCAAGTAAACCCAACGGGGCAAAAAAAAAAACACAACTTAAAGAAAACGCGAGCAGTTTCTCGCGTTGGAATGATAACAAATACATAGATATATATAAAAATGAAGAACTCAAACCCAACGGGGTAACAACACAAAACAAAAACCCAAAGTGACACAATGTCGAAAACTCGCACCAAGTGTCCGCGAGCAGTTTCTCGCGAATAACTAGAGAACAAGAACGCGAGCAGTTCCTCGCGTTAAAACAACATCACCCCTAGCGAAAAGACTTTTTTTTTTCTTTGTGTTGTTTTTTTTCTTTTTTTTTTTGTTTTTTTTTTTCTCTTTTTTTTTTTTTTAGGTACTCGCGAGAAAACAAATACGGAGAGGAGTCCCGCATCAACCAGTCTCAGAGGCGGGGATCCAGTGGTCCACGTGGCCCTGTAAGTCTGTGAAGAAGGTCTGGTGAATTTCACGGTCGGGCCTAGTGACTCGGACCGGCAGACGTTCGAACAAGGTTGCTAGCACGGCGTCGTGAAGGACCGCGGCTTGGTGATCGGGTGTGGCGCCTCTAAGGTAGTTCCGGGAGATCCGTAGGGCTCCTTCCGTTGGAGTCCCAAAGAGTGTGATGAAGAACGACTTCATTACGGCTTGGAGGGCAGCTGTCATAATGTTCCCGGCGAACTGGAATACCTCGACATGACTATGTCGAGGCATCACGATGGCGGTGAAAAGGGCGTTATCCCGGGTCAGGCCGATGATGTATCGATCTTTTTCCGGGAGTTCGAGATGAGGGAAGCCTTCCTCCAAGTCGTAATGGCCGAGGTAGAGTGTCTTGGTCGGTTTGGTTAGCTGCTGCCACAGCGCCCAGCGGTTATTGAGGAGTCTCTCGCATAGAGACTCCGGGCGTAATGGCCGGCAGACAGGTGTCTTCCTCCTGGCGGTCACCTCGGGAGGAGTGATGAGAGTTGGGGTTTGGGCCGGAAGTTCCTCGGCCAGGGCTGCCGGCGCGGTCCCCACATTAACAGCCGGAGGGTTATTACTAGGAGTAAGAGCTGGGACAGGAGGCGCGGTCCCCGCATCTCCGGAAGTCTCGGAACATCGGGCCCGAAAAAGAGTTGCCCGGGCCATATCACGAGCGCGTTGCCGGGGCTTCTTCTTCTTGCTCTTCTCTGAAAGAGGCGGCCTGTCCTCGAGGGGAGGGATCCCCAAAGTCTCACGAGGATCCCACCCTCGCCTAGCGAAGTCCAAAACGAGGTCGGTCATCTTCTGTTGCGAGAGAAAGTATTTTCTCTCAGCGGAGGTAGTCGATGGCGTACTTGTGGTGGCCTTTGCAGGTGGAGGCGACGGTGTTGGTTTCGGTATGAGTGTCTCCATCAGGGGGCGGGCACGTGGTCGAACGGAGCTTTTCGGATACTGGTGGGGTTTGTCCTCCAGTCCTCAGTGAAGGTCCGGGTTCCGGCGGCGGAACTCCCGAGGGCCTGCTGGCGGTAGACAAAACGTTGTTGCAGAGAGCGGCGCCGCCTTGGAGAGGGATCCCTTTTGGACCTTTGATGTTCCTGAGGGGGCCGTTCTTTAGGTGGCGGCTTTTTAGTTCTTAGAATGGCCCCTTGCTGGGGCACTGACAGAGTTGGTTGGAGTGCTGGTGGAGTCGTGGAAGGAGGCGGTGTTGGAGGAAGAGGACGATCAGACGCGGCTACCGCAGCTGGCTGCTCTTCGTTAGCGAGGAGAGCATTAATTTTCGTGATTTCCTCCTGGGGGAGCGGGGCCGTATAAGGCAACCCCAACTCTGCCAGTCGGAGACACGCCAGCTGCAAGTAGCGGAGGTCTTTCTTCCCCTGGTCACGATCCTGGTCTTGGAGGCGGCGGATTCGTTCCTCTTCCAATCGTTGTTGCTCCTTTTCGGTAGTATTGAGTGGTGCGGATCCCGAGGACTTCTTCCCCCAGGGTTCAGCTCCTCCTGGAATCATCTGGCCAGGGGCCAGACTCCTCCAGAAGTCCTTGGGAGGACCTAGGGGCATCGTGGAGACATCAATCCTGTCTTCTCGCTCCTCCGCCCAGTGCTTGGAGGTAGCGGCGGTGAGGGGGACCAGGAGAGTGGGTTCTTCTGGTTTCCCCTCGCGGCCCACGTTGGCTGGGCGTCGAAGCGATGGTTTTAGTCGCTTTTCCCCACGGCGGTAGAAGTTTTCGGGGGTGGAATGGCGTCGGTGCTTTGTATCTGGTCCGGGCGATGATGATCTTGTCAGACCCACTAGCGGTCCCCGCATGAGCCTGCACAGTCGATTTCGTAGTTTTGGTGGGTTCAGTGGGTGGTGGGGCGGTCCCCGCTGATTCACCACCCACTTCCATAGGTTCTTCGTCGCTGGAGGAGCCTTTTGTATGTTGATGGCGGCCCCTCCACGTGCCTCGATTGTATTGCGGCATTATTACTATGGAGATCGAAAAAGTTTTATTAGAGGGGGATAACCACCACCTCTTTCACGACTTACAGTTCTCTGGTCCGATAATTCCCGTGATCTTGGTTTTTCTTTGTCCAGAGTTGCGATGCTTTTGGACAGAGAATCCGTTTTTTTGATAAAAACTTTTTCGATTTTTAGTTGTGGCGTGGTCGAGATTTTCCAAACAATTAGAGAAACGGTTACCGATTCAATTTGCCCAAAAATGGAATTTATGTAATAGATTTGGAGGGTTAGCGGTCGGGTCAGCCCTCTGGCTGGGGTCACTATTAATTTTGGTTGTTGATTGGGCCTATTTGTGACGTCGAAGTCGTTTTGATTGGCCCAATTAATTTTTTTGTTTTGATTGACGGGGGGCTTTGTTTTGATGTCTTTTATGGCCCCGATTTTGTGGTTTAATTCCCATCGGTGATGACGTAGTTTCATTTCTCGCATTAGGGTGTGAAGAGTTAGATATTTGACTTTCCCACCAAAGTTCTGAACTTGAAACTTTAAGTGGGTCAACAAGTTCACTTTCTCATCCCCTTGCTGTGACGTCTTAGGAGGGGTATTACGATGTGTTAGATGGTTTTCTTTTGTGGCCACGTGATTTTTATGTTTGAAAGCGTGGGTAGTGGTTACTGCTACTATTTTGTTTATGTTTATGATTGAGGACGTTGATCTTGCTGGTTCCATGTGCTGGACACGTGGTTTTTCGTATCAAACATGTGGATGGTCTTGAGAGTGAGTATTTTTGGTGAAATTCCATCGTTGATTTCGCTTTTTATTTCCGCTTTGTTTTTAGTGGCAGATTCCAACGATGGATTTTTTGTTTTTAATTTGAGTCTTTTCTTTTTGTGGTGGAGTTTTGCATTTTTAGATGAAATAGAAGTTTCAGTGGGTGGTTCTTTTTCGGATGGAGTTCTGGAGGACGCGTTTTCGGAAAATTTTTGAGGTATGGTAGGTTGTAGGGGTTTGTTGGGTGGTCGGGGTCCTGTTGGTTGTAGGGGTGGGCTGGTGTCCACCTCTATTTCTCCCCCTCTTTCCCTAAGAAACTCGTCCTCGAGTGCGTGGGTTTTACCATTTTCCGCTGTTCAGGACCACCTCTTCGGAGCGGTTCCCGCACCGGAGCATGGTCTTCCAATTTTTCAAGATCGGTCACCGACACTGATTGCACTGGGATGGTAGCTGTGTCCGCTACGACCTCTCAGTCATAGTAATACTGCATGTGAGCCAATTCTTTGCCTTTTTGGAGGGTGGCTGGCGTCTTGTTGGTGTTGAAGACCTCGATTTTGAAGGTGGCTTCGTTCTGGCCTTGCATAAGACCAGGTGCCACGAAAATTCCTCGGTCGGCCTTGAGTTTCTCATCCGGTACGACGACGAAGAAGTCACTTTCTTGCAAAATCCTTGAGGCTTTGACCTCCATTAAGGCGATTCCTCCTCCATTAAGTCGGGTGTGGCTCAACACTACCAGGTGTTGCTCGATCCGCTGTGTACACTTAAGTTCCAATAGATTGCCGTCGCTGTCAGACGGTGGTTGCTCCTGCAGGGCACTTCCCACATAGGCTTCCACACATTGGCGACGGAGAACAGAGTTGAAGAGATCATCCTCACAATAGACCTTGTCCGTGGTCATGGAGACACTGAGGTGAAGAGCTTTACCTAGGTCACGACCTAGGATGGCTTCTCGGTGTCTTTTGATGACATACAGTGGTCCTTGGGCACGTTTTGCACCAACTTCCACTGTAGCATTGACTTGGCCCACTATGTTGATGGTGGCACCTCCTACTCCTTCAATCATTGGAGCTCTTGGCATGGGTTCGATTCTGAGGTCATGTTCTTTCGCGATGCATTCGGAGAGGACACTACTATGGGCTCCGGTATCTACCAGTATCCGGATTTCTCGGCCATTGATGGGGACAAATATCCGGGGGCTGTTGAGACTGGCGTCATGGGCCCCAAGTTCCTTCACATCACAGCTGGCTGCCAGTTTCTGATACAGATCTTGCATCATGGTTCGGCAACAGGCTCGTCCCTTTTTGGGAGCTTTGCCACCAGGTGTGATGATCGCAACTGTCCTGTCTTCTCGGCAACCGAAATTGGAATTGGCGGAGTCGAAAGCTTCCATTATCTCATTCCAGAGGCCCAGGTCTATGGTAGTCCAGGGTTCCAGCTTAGGATGAGCGGATGGGCTGATAACTGCGATGGGTAAGTGGTCTTCAGAATCGTCGACAGTGATGTCTTCTACTGCAGGGGTTGGTGGCAGAACTTCGAGTGGAATTCGACGAATCTGTCCTCCCAAACTGACGAGGGCAAATTCGACTCCATCCTCGGTGATTATATCGGTTTCGGCCAGGTCTTCCCCTAGGTGTTCAACGATTCCTCCATACTGCTTTACTTCCAAATTCTTTTTTGGTTGGTTGCATTCGCGGGAGAAGTGTCCTAGTTGTCCACATTGATAGCAGGTGGCCTTGCTCTTGTCGATGGTCGTTACCGGCGCATCGCGGCGAGGGCCAGGGGCCGAGCTTCTTGGAGCTTGTGGACCCCCTGATTTAGATTGTGGAGCAGTGTAGGATCTTCTCGCATTTGGTTGTCTAGATCGGTTGTCTCGAGGAGCTGGTGCAGTCACCGCACGTTGCTCCCCATCGGGTTTAGTTGTCTTACTTTCTGGAAGGCCATCTACTGCTTCCGGAGCTAGTGGCCACTTATCCTTAGAGTAGAGGATCGCTTCCATTCTTAGTACAGCTTCTTTAAAGGAGCTGAATGAATGAGTTGGGGCGGAGTCCACTGCATCTTGGATCGTCGGATGGAGCGAGCGTCGGAGCTGATTGATTCGGAGTTTGTCGGACACGGACAATTCAGGGTAAATTTTGTCCCCTAATTCGGCGAATTTCCAAATGAAGGCTTGAGTGCTCTCTCCTTCCTTTTGGCGTAGTTCCCAGTAGCGTTTTCCAGCAGCGTTCATTCATTTGGTTTACCGAAGGCGGAGGTCATTCTCTTCCTGAGTTCAGACCAGGTCAAGTCAGGGTGGCGATAGCGAAGTTTGCTGAGCCACGAGCGAGCTGATCCGGTGAAGCAGGTGGTTATGAAGTCCTCCTTGTGGTGGGCATCCCATCGATGCAGATTGGCAACTTCTTCGAATTCTTCTAAGAAGGCACGGAAGGAGCCTAACCCGTCGAACTTTTTAACAGAGTCGGCAGGGTGGCGGTTTCCGTACTTCTTATTGAGCTCCTCCACAGTAAGTACTCTGGGTGGTGCCCTATAGACACCATCCAGGACCTGGCCTCGCCCTATAGCATTGGGGTTTGGCCCTTGGTCCCTGTGGCAGCGCTCTCGAGGAGGAAATTGCGGAGCATAGATGGAGTTTCGGTCATAGTCGTCGAGAGGCGGACTCGGGCGGTCACCGCCGTTGTCCGACCCACTTGAGGTGTAGTCATAGTATCTAGGCTCGATTGGTCGGGGACGCGGTCGATCTGCTTCCTGGTGTCGAGCCTCAGAGTAGGGTTGGTGCGCTGTTGATGTCCTCGGAGGTCCCGGAGTCATCGGATAGGTCCTCCTTGCGGGCAGTGGTTCGTAGGAACTCGTGCTTGGTCGGTGGTGGTCTATCTGTGGCTCTGGGTTCGAGTATCGTTGAGGTTCGGGCTCTCGAGGGCTAGATGGACGTCTACTCTGCGATGATCCTGGCTTAGAGCGACTGGTAGACAGCTGAGTAGTCAGCTGGGTTCCCAGGGCGGACAAAAGCCTGATGATTTCGGAGAGGTCCAGGTTTTCTGGCTGCGAGAGGTTTTGTTGGGGTGGCTTCGGTGTCTTCGTCTTCTTCCGCTTTGGGCAATGATCACCCTGGCTGCCGTTGGACAAGTTCGATGTATCGCTTCCCGAGAGGATGCGATGGCCTTGTCTAGGTAGCAGTGTCTGTGTAGAAGTTTGCAAAGAACGAGAAGTTTGAGAAGGTTGCGAGGGTTGAGTAGGATCTTGGTTGAGAGGAGGGTTGTTGGAACCCTCTCCACCGTCGAGGGTTAGCTGTGGGTTGGATGCTTGGGCCATTGTTGTCGATGGTCCAGGTAGTGGGTGTGTTTTTCGTAGTCCTAAACGATGGGGAACAGATCTGGGATGATATCGTACTGATTGTGCGATAGAGTTCGTGTCCAGATCTGATTCCAGTGTAGGGTTGAAGAAAAAGTCTTTATTTATGTTGTTGATCGGCTACCGATCTAGTCTCTAGGGTTAATGACCTCTGGAAACACCACGTGGGGTGATGGAAGAGAAGACCACGTGGGTAGAAGAGGCTTATAGGATGAATAAAGGTAGTAACCGGTTATTTTTCTCTTTTCGGAGCACACGGAGTGATCGGAGTGAAGAGAAAATTGGTTGGAAACCGACTTTAAATAAATGAAGCACAGAAAAAGGAGGTGAATAACCTCTAAAACCACGTGGTAAATGGTATTTAACCACGTAGATAAGAAGTTGTTCGAAGGAAGAACGAAAAATGTACGAAAAATAAAGTTTTTACCGGCTGTCCTCTTTGCTCGGAGCAATCGGAGCTGTTGGAGTGATGAATTAAATACACTCCACGTGACTAATAGCACAATGGAGAGAGATTCAGTCTTCAGCAGTGTAGATTGATGAGAAGAACACAGAAGGTCGGTTACCGACTTTATTTGGGCACAAAAATGATGATGATAAAGTGACGAAATCGAATCTTGTAAGTCCGCTTTTTCTCTTCTTGGAGCAGTCGGAGCTACCGGAATGATGTATTTGTATACACCCCACGTGGCTAACAGTACGTAAAGAGGAACAAAGACTCCTCTTTAGTAGCTGAGATGGAAGAAGAAGAAAGGAATGGGTCGGTTACCGACTTTATTTTGATGAACAGTGCACAAAGAAATGATGATGACGGCTCTAAAGTTCTTGGTTGTCTCCCTTCCGTTGATGGTGGTGTCTCAATGAGGTGGGCCACGTGGTAACGAAAGGAAAAGATCCAGGAGGTGGTGGAATACACAAAAAGGTACGAAAAAAAAACACAAAAGACGGAGATTCGTAGTTCACAGGCTGCAGTCCCGGAGTTTTCCCTCTGCCAAAGGAGGCTGACGAACAGTCTGATAATTACGAGTCTCTTGAACGAAGACAAAGAAGCACGTGGACGGAATTGTTGTTCCCTTGTGAGCCCTAGGTTAGTAGGATGGCCCCAACAATTCGTACACGTGGTTCCCACAAGTAACGAAAAACAAAAAGGACGGACGAAAAAAACACGTGGCAATTGGCGTGTTTACTTTTGGACGGAGGGACGTTTCTTTTCTTCACAGCGGCGAAGAAATATCTTTGAGGTACCCCGCACTTCCACCAAATGTAACAATGTAGAGCTCTTGTTACGGGAGCTCAGGTGATAGACTCTTTTAGCTAGAGCGGATACCGCTTTTCGCTGGGAGAGTTTAGGATGTATTACCTGAGTCCACACTGGTGCCGGGGTCGTTCTCGTAGATATTCCTGGATTCGTAGGTGCTAGGGAAAGAATCATTTAGACAGGCGAGACGGATGATAGGTTCGTCGATACTTGTTTATTCTTGACCAACCATTAAAACATGAATAACAGAGAATGTGTTACTGTGGCGTGCTTTCGCCACTGGACCATTATATGAGTAGTTTCATAGTTTCGATAATCAGAGAATGGACCCCGAATCTATCGAAACACGGTCTTTTATACCCAGAGCCTGTGTACACCTTTTTAGGGGTACACATGCCCTGGGGACCGTGCATCGACGGGTATCCATCCGCCGATACCGGAACCTGAACGTGTCTTGCAGCTTTGGGGTCTCCAAGAGGGAAGAAAGGGGCGGAACTCCGTCCCCCACGTCCCCAGAGACCCCCAGGCTAGGGGAGGGACGAAACGATGAAATACAGGGTGTTACAAATATGTGCTCATCGAGTGATAGAATGACAAAAAATTGATAAGTGCGGTTAGATTTTTAAAACTATTTCAAAATCGCGAATTTTTAAACTCCACTGAGTACGCGCACGTAAGCAAAAAAAATCCATTAAAATACTCGTAAAAATACTTAATTTAAAATAGGAGGCCCTATCGTAGCAAGCGATGAGCAGGGCCGGAAAAAAAATGTTTACTCAGCAGCACGCTGGTCTCCTGAAAGTGCATAGGGCCCAAGGCTGTTGCCTCGCTCGCCTTGCCCTGAGTGGAGCCTGTGTAGGAGGACATACTGTGACACTAAATAGTTCCATATAACCTTAGACTATTACCATCCTGGACTGGCAACTTCCTATCTTCTCAATGTTAAAGCATTAAATGCCTGGCCTAAGGCAAAAGTGAAGCCAGCTTCATCTGGTGACATTCTTTTGTAACACCCAGTAACCCCCGTTCCAGCCAAATCCATAGCCTGGGGGTAAACAACTCCCGCTTGTCCCTGCATCCTCTCTGACTCATATTTCTGAGTCATATCGAAGTGGCAGATTGATACATTTGGGACCATGGTCACTTGGACCTGGTTACACCTCATAGGTGTACACAGGTCCAAGGTATAAAAGGACCATGTTCCTCTTTGTTCATCATCCTTTTTTGCTCAACTTGCTTGTATTACGTAGATCTTTATCCATACCACATCATGGGCATGAGGACGCACCTTTAATCAACAATATTCATTCTTGTACTCTTGTACTCCATCCTGGCCAATCGCGGGCACATTGAGTAAGACGGGACCTGCACCTAATGCAGCTCCAGAACCAAAACGATCAGCTGCACCTAATGCAGCTCCAGAACCAAAACGATCAGCTGCACCACCCACAGTACCCCGTACTGGGACCACTCTGGGGTGGTTACCGCTGGATCGCCCTCTTCGTACAGCCACCTCCAACAAGAGGTTCCTTAACAACCGGAAGGTCACTTGGCAGCGTGAAGTATGCTCTGTCAACATCCTCTACATGGAACACTTTGCCCTGGAGGAAGGGTTCCCTCGGTTAGACCTCCCTCTGCAGGAGTTATATATCGTAATGCTCTCCCACCAGGCGAGCAACCTCATTACAATTGCGTTCCCAAACCGGAGGATCACCGAGGGGACGCCATCGAGGCAGCCACGTACACCCTCTTGGGGGCCTTTGTTAACTCTGTCTTCAGGCTCCCGGATGGAAAGATGTTCTGCACTGGTTGCCCTCACATCCCAGAACCAGATCCCCTCTACAAGATCTCCGTTCAGTGGGATGCCGTCTGGGCCATACTACACAACAAGCGATGCTATAGGAAGATCATCGGGGACTGTGACATCCACAACAAATCATCCACAAATCATCCCGCTGCCGCCTCTTACCAATGAATTCAGTCTATACGGATTCATGGATCCAGGACCTTCCCCACCCTCTGTAGCAGGGATAGCTGCGCCGGCCACATGTACTCATGGGGCCACAAATCATCCGGGTGGTAAAATTGATAAAATAATAAAAATTAAAACACGATTGTAATTGCATGACCCTATCGCTTATCATATGTATGTCATTTTTCAATAGGTACTCGCCACTTTGGCGAGTTGTTTCTATTTTATAGCCATTTATGCATTGGAGGATGCTGGCACTTGGTGCCGGTGCCCTCTTCTGAATATACCTCTGTACAAGGTGCATGCTCATTCACCCATGTCTTCCTGCTTGTGTAACTTAACCCTTTCACCTTTGGCTGGAGTACATGGCTAGAGTATGATGGACGTACTCCAAGCAAAGTTGGGGTGTATGTAACACCCAGTAACTCCCATTCCCACCAAATCCATAGCCGGGGGGGCTAAACAACTCTCGCTTGTCCCTCCCTCCTTTCTGACTCATATTTCTGAGTCATATCAAAGTGGCAGATTGATACACTTGGGACCATGGTCACTTGAACCTGGTTAAACCTCGTAGGTGTACACAGGTCCAAGGTATAAAAGGACCATGTTCCTCTTTGTTCATCGTCCTTCTCTTTTGCTCAACTTGCTTGTATTACGTAGATCTTTATCCGTACCACATCATGGGCAATATTCAACAATATTCATTCTTGTACTCTTGATGTTTCTGAGCAAGGATGAACAAAAGCGTTATAATGAGAAACTGCGTTGTCTTTATGTTCGGTAACTAACACTTCTCTACAGAGGCCGGAGACACCATAGGGCAAGGAGACATATAATCCTGAAGCATCTACAGCATCTTCATTTGGGTAAACAACAAAGGAAGATGCATATCAGCGTCTATAAGGAAAGATGGCCACTATCTTTTTGCACCGATTTCACCCCCATGCAGGAGGATGATTGCAATCGATCTCCATCCGACTCTTTCTGTAGCTTGAATCTGCTCCGTGCGGGCACCGCACGATACAGAGAAGTAACGAGCTATAGAAAACAACATCTACAAGTTGGTAAAAATATAGAGTCGACGTCAAAAGCTCACACTGTGTAGGTAAAATCGGAGTGAAAGTCTCGTTTTTGCAAAGAGAAGACATTGGGGTTGAATCATATTTACTGTATGGCAAGCCATTTTAGTTTTTCCACATTTTACTGGATTTTCAGATTTTAATTCTATTCTGAGAATTTAGTAAAACTGTGGATAAAGGAGTAAAATGATTTTCCATATGTACGATCTGCTGTGAATCTGGATGAATCTTTGCAAATCTTAGTGAATCTCGTACATGATTTTTTTCTTCTTCAATGTCTGCCCCGTTGAAATACATCCTCTACAATAACTACAAAATGAACTCGTCCTAAACTTGACATCTATAAATTTCATATACCATAGTCCCCCGCTAGACTAGGCGCCGTTTCTAAAACGATGCCGCTGCACATCAGTGGAACACAAAATTTCGGCAGTTGCCAAACCCCCATTTTCAATCGCATTTACAAGTCCCTATACACATAATGCCATACATCCATGATCCAGCCATATAATCCTACTAGGATTTTCTGAACGTGAAAATAATTTGAACCTTTGTTACGATTTGCCTTTAAACAATGTTATTATGTTTATTGATGTTTTTAATCCACTTTAAACTGTTTAGAAATGATCGAGTTTGGATTATATGTATTAATACATTATTTTTTCTTAATCTCTTCTCTCGTTTTCTGCAAGTTTTTTTTTGTAATCTATATTCACGAAAACGCATGTTTGTTCAGTGAATAAACTGCCTTATTATGTTGGCCTATTATAAATAACTACATCCATTTGCTTCATTGTTTTCTAGAGAAAAGTTTGTTGTTCATTGTTTAAATTTTTCTATTCCTCTCCAAACAAGTCACGTTATATTATTTGCTTGTTTTTTTGGCAAAATATAAGGAATTTAATGTAAAAAAACAAACACATTTTAAACATTTTTATAAAAAATGTCTTAAAATTAAATTAGTAAAGGTAATTGGGAAAATTGATGCATTTTTTTTTCTCTCTCCAAACATTTCAACCCTGTTGATTAAAAAATCCTTTGTCCCTTGATGGTTTGCAATAGCTCTTCATGTAAATATTTCATTCTTAAGAGCCTAGATACAGCATTTAGTTCAAATTTTTTTCCGAATGTAGGCGCTGCGATCGTTTTTGATTGAAAAAACGGTTTTCTCCAGGTTTCAAGTCACATAATAATTATTAGAAAAATAATTTTGCGTGCTAAGCTTATAAAAAGAAAACATTGTGAAGCCAATAGATTATTGCATGTGCTAATTTTTAAGTGATTGTTCTAAGTCGTTTTTAATGGGAGTTCTTCAAATGTTTGGGTGATGGTTTTTTGGTCCTATGGGACTTAACATGGAGTTAAAAAACGTAAGATTTTAAAAATAGAAGGACCTTTCAGAATTTAGAAAAAAAGAATCATTGTGAAGGCAATAAACACATGTAACTACGTGCTAATTTTTTTTATTGTTCTAAGCCATTTTAATGAGTTCTTCTAACGTTTTTGGGACGGTGTTTTGCTCCTATGGGACTTAACTTAGAGTTACAAAATGTACGATTTTAAACGTTATAAAAAATAAAGGGGTTGGGGCAGGTAACCAGATGGGTAACTTCTTTTTTAAGTGATAGGAAACAAAGGGTAGTTATAAATGGGGGTCTCACTCAGAGTGGTTAGCTGTTAAACTTGGTGTACCCCTGGGTAGTGTGCTGGGTCCTCTTTTGTTCCTGATATTTATTAATGACCTCAGCAGCACAGTTGGCAGCAACTGTAGATTTACTGATGATACTCTAATTTACAAAGAGGTTGATGGTATCCAAACCTGAAACATTAGCTGTAGACTTGAAGGCAATTGAGGGATGGTGTAATACATGGCAACTTCAGTTGAATGAGGGGAAGTGTAGTGTTATGAGGTTAACTTGGGGTAGAAATTCAATTGTGTTCAATTATAGTATGATTCAATTATAATATTCTTCAGAGTGTCAAGTGTAATAAGTACTTGGGGGTTACAATGACAGATGACCTTTCTTGGAAAAAACACATTGATGGTGTTACTGGGAAAGCTCTACAAATGCTTTGTATTAGTCAAAGGACAATGGGCACCTGCCCAGCACAAGTTAAAACTATTGCCTATCAAGCTTTGGTTTGGCATGATCTTGAGTATTGCTGCAGTACATGGAATCCTCACTCTGTCGCACACACTCATTCAGTTGAAATATTTCAGCATTAAGGCAGCTAGGTTTGTTTGTGGCAAGCACAAATTTACAGATAGTGTCACTGAGATGCTGTCAGTTCTACAATGGCATAGTTTGGCACATCACAGGGCTGAGATGTTTGAAATTGTTTGGAAATATTACACATGGTGATTGTCCTAAACCGCAGTCCAGTGATATTCATAAAGCACTATACATAGGCAGGGCTGACCACTTTAAGAAAATTAGGGAGATTTTTGCTAGGACGGATTCATATTTGTCCTTTTTCCCTAGCATTATAAGACAATGGAGCTCTTCTTGAGGAAATGGTGAATGGGGATAATTTTGTTTTGTGGGATTGACATTTGTATATTCATTTTGTTTTTATATATGTGCAATTGTGCATGCATATGTGCTTGATAATGCTTAATGCTGCATGTGGACTTTTTATGTACCTCTGTCATAGGCCTATTTGGCTGCTAGCTGAGTACTAGTTGTAATTGTAATTACTCTATTCAAATACATTACATGCATGATTGTATGTATTCCCTATTCATATCAAAGTACTATGGCTTTGATATTGGAATTAACTAATGATGGGAATGTAACACCAAGTGAGTCATGATCCCTCCATAATGCTAGCCTGGGGGGTGCGTGACTCATCTCTGTCTCTCCCTCCCATTATTTTGGGACCATGGTCTTTTGTCCATTCTCCCTGAACTTTTGTACTACGTCGATTCTATTCTTATTGCATCCCCGTGTTAATATTGAGATGATTCCGACCCTTTAACATTTTTTGCAATTTAACGTTCATTTTACTTTGGTTGAGCCCTGTAATCCTTTTGCTTTTGGGTCACGCGGTACTGTTTGTACCATTTGACCCAAATCTGATAGTGGAGTGTATGAGTCACCCTTTTGCCCCATTGTATTCTTTTACAGTTGATTGAATTTGTGTTTTTAATTTGTTTTTAATCACACTCCCATGTGAAAAAGATACTGTCATAAATTTTGGCTAACTGGATCAATCTATTGATTGGTCCATTTGGCCCAAAACCCTTTAACTGACCAATGAAACTAATGCCTGGGAATCCGTTAACCAATGTTTCTGTTATTTTCCGGGTATATAAAGTGTCGTGTATTTTTTACATTCAATATATTTTTCAATTCCATGTGGTGTGATTTATTTAATTATTTTCACGATTGAGCAAATTCATCATTAGAGAGTTTGCGCCACAGTACAACTACTAATATCTACAGCTACTACTAATTGCAGATAGTCATTTTCTGTGTTGAAAAGTTGTAGCTGTAGCCTTTAGGTTGCACTCACAACTTCCACACACTACAACAATATAGAGTTTAAACCAGAAATACCCACCCACACCTTGCCAAACCAAAATTGGAGTGGGCCTCCCCATATGCAATGCGCATGCGCCGTTACCTTTTTGTTGTAGTTGTGTACGACTATAACTTCTGTTACAATTGTACAGATTTGAATAGGAACGACAACTGAAGATAATTTTTTCACAAAGTTATCGTGCATATTTTTCATGTGGCGCAAACTCTCTATTATTTCAGCTTTGCACCTAGTAATCATCTCCAGGATGATTACCAGGTGCAAACCTGACTTATACAAGAGAAAGCAAGTCAATCCGATCTTCAGAGGCGATTAATCAGGTGCAAGCCTGATGGGATATAGACAACACAAGGTTCTCACAGGGGGTGAAAATCCTTTTAAAGACTAGTGACGACGTCAGAAGATATTATATTGGCCTAGTACTCCCTGACCAGATGGAATAACCTGACGGAGCCAATCACTTTCAGTACGAGTGAGTAACTTGAACCACAGAATAAGGAGACATACAGAAGGGAAACCCCATGCGGCGCCTTTGAAGTTGCTGTGACAGAATTTCATGACCTTGGACTGAAAGCTTCTCTTATTTTAACCAGTTACTTAATAGCCGCCACTGTTGAATGTATTAGTGCGTATTGGAAAGTAATATATTTCAAAATGGCGTTTTTAACCGGATACTTGATAGCCGCCATTTTGGCATGTATTACTGCGTATGTGAAAGTAATACATTTCAATGTGCGGCATAGCCGCACATGCGCAGAAAAATTCTGTCGCAAGTTAATCGCTCAGTTGCTCTTCTGTATGTCTCCTTATTCTGTGCTTGAACTGCACCCCAAAAGAGCAGATTCTATCAAGT
Source organism: Brachycybe producta (assembly GCA_036925085.1). Classification (NCBI taxonomy): domain Eukaryota; kingdom Metazoa; phylum Arthropoda; class Diplopoda; order Playtdesmida; family Andrognathidae; genus Brachycybe; species Brachycybe producta. The sequence continues at coordinate 4,489,443 of JAUPFP010000010.1, read as the reverse complement.
TACAAAGGGTTCGTCACAATTAAAAGGGAGATCGATGCCCTTTTAGTCACCCATTCATTTCTAAAAATGGCTTCCACGGTTAAGACGTTCCTGCAAATCTGGTGCTCATTGATGATAGCTTTGGTCAATTTGAATTTGGCCAATAGAAACGTAGTATGTTTCCCCAATAAAAGTAGCTGTGAACATTAGTAAAAAAAAGCTGTGAATACCAGAGTTAATCAAGTAATAATAAATTCATAATATATCGGTAATTAGATGGTGTTACATTATATTAAGCTTGTTACCAGAGGTCTGGGGGACTCAGCCCCCAGAATTTAAAAAAGTAATGAAATATTATTAAATTGAAATATACATCTGGCAACACTGCAAGCAAAAAGCGGCTTTAGTTATTCTGTTTAGAATACTATTGATTCTGAAGAGGGGTTTTATATGCCGCAAAAATAAAATACTCTGTGTTGATATTGGCCAAATTCAAATTGACCAAGGCTATCGCAAACAATCGTTGCAAATCTAAGTAATTCAATTCAGTTAAGTACACCTGCAATCAGCTTGAGAGCCATGTGGCAGGGAGGAACAGTTTCCAATCACAAGTGGTTGTCACTGAGACAAGGCACGGACATCATGGTCAAATCTTAGACTATGAAGGCCACCTTATATTTCATTGGTTTTATTCCATTCCGTTCCTTTCTATTCAATTCATTCAGTTCATGTCAAAGGAAAGCTCATATACTATCAATGACTAAACTGAACAGCATGAACAACTGACCAATAAGAAACACATAGGGCAAATCTTAGGAAAAAATAGGATAGAGAAACTGGCAACATAATTATTTAATAAAATAAGAGAAACTGGCATCACAGGTCTCCATTCTATAATAGGAAGTGGACAATAAACAGGATAAGGTGTAGCTTATGACGTCCTATGTTATTCTGATTGGCTACCATGAACAGATTTCCCGCCAAACTTCAGCAAAGTTCTATCCATTCTGTTTATTGCTTTTATGCCAACGGAATGAACATTTGAAGTTTTTTAAGTAGATGACCCCCAACGGAAAGAACAGAATGGAAACGGAACAGACTGAACAGAAAAAAATGAAGTATAAAGGCGGCCTTTACTTTACTGGACTGGCAACTCCCGACATTTTGTGTTTGACAGTTTCGCATCGTCGTTTTCCAAGTGGCGCCTCTAGTGGGACTATGGTATATGAACTTGAATAGTAAAAGTCAAGTTTGGACGAGTTCATTTTGTAGCTATTTAGGGTGTATTTTTATATATTAGTATATAAAGTATGGCCTATGAAGAACTACATTGGCAATTAGAAATCAGGAGGGATGAACAGAAGTTGGCTCCGCCCTTTTTATGACGAACGCAACTTCTAATTGGTTGGTTATGTACTCTGACGTCACATCAATCAATGTCAAACCAAACAAAAAAACAGACTTTCACTCCAATTTTCTGTAAAAATAATGCACCAGACAGAGCTGGCATCACTTTTGCCTAAGAACATGCATTCAACGCTTTAACATGGAGGAGATAGGGAGTTGTCAGTCCAGTAAAGTAATAGTCTAAGGTCAAATTGAACTGGTCCTAAAACGGAACCATATGTGATGGAAGTGAATTTAATAGTGTACATATACAGGGTTTCTATTAAGAATTCCATTTAACAATGATCTGTTCTCTGGAACTATCAAGCATTCAAGAAGGGGGCAAGGCTTTGTTCAGTTCTATGGTTTGTAATCTTACAACAAGGACACACACACGGTCTATACAAAGTATTGGACAAGATTTTATCTTTGTTAAAATCCCAAGAGATCCGAACGTATTATTACGGCATACTCCGCCCAATCATCTACTACTACTACTGTACTATTCCAGCAAATCCATACAGCATGAAAAGAACGGTTTAAATTCCATAGCAGATCGTCATTGTTATATACATATGTGCATGTGACAGTTTGAGGCTACCTTTCCACACATTCCTGTGTGTACAGAAGATTGCTTAGCAACAAAATGGCACTAAAAGCTTGTAAAGATATTCTGGCCAGGAACACAAGGGGGGATTGTTCTATGATTGTTTAAATGGGCAAGGTTGTCATATGTTGTGCTAGCCGCATATTATAAGGGGCATATATATATATATATATATATATATATATATATATATATATATATATGTTATAGGCTGACACAAACATATATATCCTTTTAGAAAACACCTATCATAAAGTAAGTAGGGGAGAAAAATCAGCAGATTATTTGGCAGCTATTACAACCAGAGACCATTATCGCTAGTACTTGAACGTTAATAATTCATTGTCATATCACTGAAGTTCTTCTTCGACAAACGATGCTACCGTCATTAACAGATGGTGGCCACGAGTTTGTTTGCTTTTATGTTATTATAAGCAACACTAAAAATAACCCGACATCATATCAACATTTCGAATCTTGTTTTATTCGGATCTACCACGACCACTGTAAAAATAAAAAAAACATCAGATGGATAATTTTGCACTAACGTTTTTTAAGAGCCTAGCTACACGTCCATCTTGTTGTTTTGAGCAGACAACAACGTGACAAATGAGTGTTATTATATGGTGTTACTAACACTGCAAGAAATCGCCTCACAATCGCTCAATTAAAATACAGTAAAGCGCAAAATGCAATAAAAAGCATTGATCTTTACGTGCTCGATTTATATAATTTTTGAAAAGGTCCTTCTATTTTTAAACAAGGTTCAAAATCGTTCATTTTTAACCCCATGTTAAATCCCATTGGATCAAAAACGGTCCCACAAACATTTGAAAAAAACTCGTTGAAAACGATTTAGAATAGCAAAATAATTAGCACATACATTTATAAATTTTGAAAAGGTCCTTCTATTTTTAAATAACAGATGCTTTGCGATTTTTCGGCCAATGTATTTTATTTATTTCGTAATTAAATTTCGTTAATGGTTTGCGTTCTGCCAAAACAAAAAAAAAATAAAACGCGAAAAATAACATTTTTGGCTACAATTAAAACCTGAAACAAAAAATACCGCTGTGCATTACTAAAACCAGAAATCACGATTGCAGCAACAAGGGATGGAAATGGCAATAACAGCAAATAAATAAAGTCACCTGGTGATTACATGTACTAATTTCTTCAAAGTATTCTATTGTTCGTTTGAAGTGGGGAAAAAATGGCTGCTTTTTTTACTCAAAATGTCAACAAACACGCATGCGCGACTTTTTCGTGGTAACGAAATATAAGAAATCTTTCGTCACAACACTTATTAAATATACGTCCTCGTAAGGGAAGACACGGGCACTCAAAGACTTTAAAAGTATTATTGGCCAGAACTGATGCATATTTTTGGTCTTTCCCCCTCCCCCATTGTTATTAGACTATGGAATTCTCTTCCAGTTGATAGTTCGTTTGTTAGGACGATTTCAATTTAACAACGCTGTCTTGTTTTACCTGAATGACAATCATTTGTGATGGGGAGCAATCCCCCCCCCTGTCGCATATGGCTTTTAAGCTAATTGCAGGTGTATAATGAGTTGTATTGAATTGAACCTCCTATAGAACCTAATAGTAATGCAGAAGTGCTATTCTGGGGGAAAAATAAATACCTATAAAGCCACCTTAACTAAAAAAAGTCTACTAGTGGGAGGCAACTGCTCTCCCACCTAATCATGAAGGATCGATCGATCTGATGAATGTCTAGTGCACCATTGCGGCAGTGTTTGCACTGAAGCCCAAATAACCATTCTTATCATCGTCCGAATTCATGTGATAGAATCGTGCGAGATGGAACATGCTTTGCACTCTAGGGTGTCCCAAAAATGTCGATTAAAAAGTAAAATTAAGAATCTGTGAATGCATACCCACTCAAACGTTTCTTTATTTATAGATAGTAACATTAGTAAAATTTCTGATAATTTGAACAATATTTAGAGGTCCCCCGAGAGGGTCTCCAAGTTGGTACATTTTTGGCAAAATTGGTAATTTTTTTTTCAAAATTCTCTTTTTAATTTCAATACATTATACAATTTACATAAGTAATATGTTGTAAAGTGAAATAATACATAAGTTTTTAGTGAATATTTCTATTTTAAATTTAAACTTGTCATGGGTCATGTCTATGTTAATAGTCATATAGGAGAATTTGGGAGCCATTGGGGGGACCTGTAAATATAGCTCAAATGAGCTGGCATTTTACAGGTATTATTATTTTACAAGGGAGAAATGTTTTAGAAGGTCTGCATTCTAATTTTCAAACTTTGATTTTTTGGGACACCCTATTGCACACCCATGAATTTTTGAACTCCGAAGCCTAGTTAATATTGAACGCCCAAGGCCAGCAGTGAATTACCACAGAGCCCAGATAGGATCACCTGAAACATTTTTTTATTTCCACTTTTACTCAATCGTTTTATCATTAGTTATTCTTGTTGATGTTTTATTTGAAAACTAGTCTTCAGTTTTATTCACGTTTTGAGGTAACAGCAACAACAACAATAACAACAAAAACTACATTCTCAATCTTCAATTTTTCATATAGAATAGAAGACAAGAAAAACGAAAAATCATTTTTTTCTTTCAAATTTGAAGATAGCATTTTTCCCCCCTTTTTTCTTTCCAACTCAATTGACACATTTCAGTTTGAGTGAATCTACTTTAATCCAATTCTATTTTTTTATTATTATTTCTTGCTTTAAGAGAAGACAAATAAAACTTCAAATGCAGCCTAAGTACATTTATTTTATTTTTCTTTCTTCTTCTGTGTTTGGGTTATTTTTGAAGAGAAAGTATTAAATCAAACTCTTTGATCTTCACTAAAAATCGACAAGATCGTAAAACCTTACAAATTGATTCAGGACTGTACTTTACAGCTAGTCCAGCATATATCTGTCCAGCATACTATAAAACGAAAAATAAGAGGGTCCTGTTTCTAAGAATGCATTTTATTTATCTTATGCAACAATGGCACATAATTTAAAATGAAAAGCTAAGAAAGCATTAAATATATTTATGCTCATATGGCACATGAGGCTTAAGAGGCTACATCGCAAAATTACTTCCAAAAATCTCCGTAAAAAGCGCTAGCATCGTTTTTTTCTATTGAGCCCATAGACCCAATGTTAAAGAAAAAATGTTGATTTTTAAAATACACACAAGTCGCGTGCAATATGTTTATTTTTCATATTAAAAGCAATGTGCACCTTAAATATATGCTGATTGAGTGATAGAATGACAAAAAATTGGTAAGTGCGGTTATATTTTAAAAAACTATTTAAAAATCGCGAATTTCTAACCCTTATGTTTAACTATTCAGTACGCGCGCATAAGCAAAAACAAGGGATTCAAGGAACCCTAAAGACCTCCATTGCTTTAATATACGCTTTCATATATCAAACAACCAATTTTCTTTCATTGTTTCATGTGTATGCACATGTACACGCATGTGCGCAATGTGTGTGCACATGTGTACAACTCAAGAATGGAATGAGATAAAGACATGCAGTATTTTTTATTTGATTCGAATCCGTGGGTCAATATGAAGCTCCTGACAAAAAATTAGAAAATTTTAACCAGGGTTATTTTTTTATGAATTTTTTTAGAAACAAATTTTGAGTTTTTGGTCATAACTTTTTGTGTGTCGAACAACTCGAAAATGGGGCACCCTACAACAAAATGTCATCAGAAACAAAGAAACTGAGATTTTTCATACATAAAATTTCGATTTTTTAAAAACATAATTTTTTTTTCAAAAATCAAGATTCTTCCTCTTTCCAGTTGTAGCATTCGAAAGGGGGACTTTTCTATTATTTAGGAGGGGTGTTCCTTTCTATGTTCTGTTATTATTTTTGTGTATCACATGTAACTAACTATGTCATGTACGATTGTGCGTGAGTACATACATGTGTGTTTATCTATATACACATGTGCACGCGTGTGTACATGTGCATACACATGCGCACAAGTGTGTACATGTGCATACACATTCGCACAAGTGTGTACATGTACATACACATTCGCACGATTGTGTACATGTGCTTACAAATGTGCACGAGTGTGCACATGTGCGTACACATGCGCACGATTGTGTACATGTGCTTACAAATGTGCACGAGTGTGCACATGTGCATACACATGCGCACGAGTGCACATTTGTGTACACATGCGCACGAGTGCACGTGCGTACACATGCCCACGTGTGTACATTTGCGTACACATGCCCACGAGTGTGTACATGTGCGTACACATGCCCACGAGTGTGTACATGTGCGTACACATGCCCACGTGTTTACATTTGCATACACGTGCCCACGTGTACATTTGCGTACACGTGCCCACGTGTGTACATTTGCGTACACGTGCCCACGTGTACATTTGCGTACACGTGCCCACGTGTGTACATTTGCGTGCACGTGCCCACGTGTGTACATTTGCGTACACGTGCCCACGAGTGTGTACATGTGCGTACATGTGCACACGAGTGTACATGTGCATACACGTGTGCACGAGTGTGTATATGTGCGTACATGTGCGTACACGTGCGCACAAGTGTATACATGTGCGTATACATGTGCACGAGTGTGTACATGTGCGTACACGTGCACACGAGTGTGTACATGTGCGTACACGTGCACACAAGTGTGTACATGTGCATACATGTGCGTATACATGCACACAAGTGCATACATGTGTGTACACATGCGTGCAAATGCATACATGTGCATACACGTGTGCATGTGTGTAAATGTGTGTACACGTGTGCATGTGTGTAAATGTGTGTACACATGTATGCACGTGTGTACATGTGCGTACTCATGCACGCACATGTAACAATGAAAAAAAATTGATTATTTGATATATTAACGCAATTGAGGTCTAAATGGTTCTTTGAATCCCTTGTTAAAATTATCATTATATATATATTTTGCCAGGTCTGTGTGTGTGTCTGGAATAACATCAGAATTTATATAAATTTGAATAAATGAAGAAATGAACAGCTTTTTTTTTTCAAGGTCAACTACTGTATATGTTGCACACTCCCCATTCAAGAACCCCATGATATTAAATTAGAGAGGGGAAAAGGTTGAAAAGTGTAGAGGGGGAGAGAGAGAGAAACGTGGAGGGGAAAAAGTGGGAGGGTGTGCGCAGCATTAGAATTTCTTTTGCTCAGCTGTTTCATGAACGTCATCAATTTCTAATTATTTTGTTACTTGGTCTGACATCATAAAAGGGCGGGGGAAAAGAAATTCTAATGCAGGACACAATTGCCTGTGAATTTGGCTCCCGTCATTTATGACGGGTTACCCAACTAGTTATATATAATATCTCAGGTCTGTGTGTGTATCTATCTATCTATCTGTCTCTGAAGTAACACTGTACAACCATTGAAGCACATCGGAATTTATATAAATTTGAATAAATGAACTGCTTTTTTTTCTCGAGGTCAACTATATGTTGCACCCTTCCCATCCAAGAACCTCATGATATTAAATTGGAAAGGGGGAAAAGGTTGGAAAGTGTAGAGGGGAGAGAGAGAAACATGGAAGGGGAAAAGGTTTTAAAGTGTAGAGGGGAGAGAGAAAAGTGGAGGGAGAAAAAAAGGGGGAGGGGTGACTGAAATTGAAATGAAAGGAGTAAAAAGAAAAAAACGACACGCATGCGCACAATTACCTGTAAATTTTTCTCCCGTCATTTATGATGGGTTACCCCACTTGTATAATATATTAAGCCCCGTCTTTCTGTCTTTCTGGACCTAACGCTGTACAAACAAGGGCATTGGAATTTATATAAAGTTAAATGAATAAGTGAACTGCTTTTTTCTCAAGGTCAACTGTATGTTGCACGCTCCCCCTTCCAAGAACCCCATGATATTAAATTGGAGAGGGGAAAAAGTTGGAAAGTGTAGAGGGGAGAGAGAGCCAGGTCAAGTTCAGCTCAAACTCCACCAAACTGGCATAGTATTCCTCGGCCGAACCATCCAGCAGGTATGTTAAGAAACTGCACCTGGCCTCATCCGTCCATTGCTGAGCCCGAGCTTTGGCTTCGAACTGCCGGAAAAAAGGCGTCATGTCCTCTCGTCCATCATACCTGATGAACGAGTGGACAGGGTTAAAAAACCCAAATGCCTGGATCTCCGATGGGATGGCTGGAGCAGGCATCCACGGCACAGTACTTACCCGCCGTGGTGCCCTGCTCTAGTTCCCCGAAGTCTCAGCATAAGGCTCAGCATCCATGGGTTCCACCAAGTGAACCCGCGGTTGCTCAGCGGCCGGAGGAACTCCACAACCAACTAACACAGGAGCGGTCCAAGTTCCTCCTGGATGTATCCGCCCGGCCGGAGCCGATGGCACCTCCCTCCGTGCACCTCTCGGGTGATGGTGAGAACTGCGGTTGTTCCCCCAAGGTAGTTGATCCTGCATCTGCAGGCAGTCAATCCCTCGGGCAACCGACTGGAGTTGCTCTTCGAACATTGATGCCAACCATGATGTTGTGCCCTGCGGAGTACCCACCGAGGGGGTCCAACCAGACCGGAGGTGGTGGAGGGTAACAATCCAGCCATTGGCTGCATGATTGTCCCAGCGGGGGTCCATACAACCCCTTCTGCACCATCCAACGGTGCTCCGTCGGAGACAATGCCACCATGGTGCTGATGCACCGTCACAAAGTCTATGTATGGAGGTCGGTCCATATGGACACCCCCTACGGCACCTTCCTTCCTGGAACCACCGTTCCTGGTCCTGCCAACAGCACCCTCAATGGGCTGCTGCCCCACCGGTCGAATACCACGGCCGATGGTGCGGGAATGCAACTACAAAGCCTCACCTACACCGTCCCCGACCTGTCATCGAAGAAAACAGGGTCTAAGCTGATTTCCCCCACGAACTGCAAATTTGTTTTATTACCGTGAAATCTGGTGAATTCACGGACAAAAGTCCGTAAAACACCATCAAACAATGGTAGAAATGTAAACAACTACGGTTTCACAGACCAAAGTCTGTGTCCCACGGTTAAAATTACGGTGGAGCCCCTTCCTACCGTTTTTGCCCGGTGATACATGGACAAAAGTCCGTAATTCACCATCTACTTCCAGTAAAAAGTACCTTTTTACCGTGTTCTACCGGTCGCGCACGGTAAACCACCGTGCTACCAGTATACTGACGGTAAAAATCACCGTTATCCCATGTTCGAACGGTTCTAATTGCGGATAACCTAGGCCTTTTCCCCGGTAACCACCACGGTATCACACACAAACCCGTCCGGTCTACCAACCGCACAACAGAGGCTAGTGGTAGCGCTACCCGGGGCCTCCACCAATTGTAATGACCCGACTTGGTCGCCACAACACCCTGGCAAAACCACCCCATCTTACCGTCCACTGAACTCCCTTGGGATGGGATCGAATCGCTGGCTAGCCTTCTTGTCTGCCCGTGTCCACGGGTAGCGCCGATTAGGAGTTCATTCCCGCAAGTCGATGGTCGATAGGCCGACCAACCGGACAGAGAAACCACGGTAAATCCCCATTAGATCTTACCGTGGCGCTGATGTGAAGAACCGGCCGACAAGCCGAAACATGATGGATACAGGATGGTGGTGATTGGTGAAACTCCCACCAGAACCCCCACTCTCCCCACAGATATTTCTCTAGTAAAGAAATACATGGACACCAGAATAAAACAAAAGATAACACTGGCCAACAATTTTTCACTTTTTTCTGCTGACTAAGATCTGACACTTGTGTTTAAATAATTTTGGGGTGCTGATTTAAAAAATAAAATCAGTTTTTACATTGCACGTCCCGTTTTTGTTCTATGGCATGTTTTATTTTTCAGGTTTTTGTTCATCAAATGTTGTAATTGTAACTTAGTCTAGATACATTTTGTTATGTATGTGGAAGCTTCATTGTACCCAGTCAAAGGATGAGTTTTAGCAATTTTGTGAAGAAGGTGCAGGTGGCTTACTTTCAAGTGAGACTTGGAGACCAGGACAAGTCTTGGACTCCACGTAAAGTGTGCAAGCCCTGAGTTGAAGCATGGTTTGCAACATGGTTTGCAACATGAGAATAAAGGTTCATTTTCTCAACAGTCATCTTGATACATTTCCTGAAAATCTAGGTTATATAAGTGATGAGCAAGGCAAAAGGTTCCATTATGATATAAAAGCTATGGAGGAGCGATAGAAAGGAAGGTGGGATACCCACATGATGGCAGACTACTGGTGGAGTGTTAAAAAACTGAATTTTAACACTCCAAAAAGGGCCTACATACAAAAACTTATCCATGATGGAAGAATGTGCCATCACCACAAAAAACATTGTAATTGTGTACTTTTATATGGAGATTGATCCAAATGGAGGTATGGCATAGTGTAAAAACTTGACGTGATGGGCAAAAACCAATGTGATATCTGAGTTCAGAACCCCAAAATTAGTCAGAAACAAATCTCGGATATAAGTCAGCAAAAATAGTGTTGACGAGTGTAATTTATTCAATTAATAAATTGTGAAACACTATTTACAGTAATCTGCTGGACAATTGCTCCAGCAGAGAACGCCAAAAGCCCACAAGATGATGCACAAAGAGATGCAGATGATGGTGGCCATCTTGGCCACCCACAGGCACAAAACACATCCTCACTCCTTAAGGGTCAAATATATAATGCCCCCTGCCAAATATATATGCCCCCAGGCTGCTCCACCTGGGGGTTGACAGTGACCCTTGCTGGCCTTTCTGTCGTCTGCCGGGCAGCCTACTACAGGCACCTAGCAGACGATACCAGGAGTTTAGTCTTCCTCCCAAAAGGAGCAAAACTGCGTCATCACACTCTCTCTCTCTTTCTCTCTCTTTCTCTCTCTCTCTCTTTCTCTCTCTCTCTCTTTCTCTCTCTCTCTCTCTCTTTCTCTCTCTCTCTCTTTCTCTCTCTCTCTCTCTTTCTCTCTCCCTCCCTTTTTCTTTCTTCCTTTTTTAGGGAGGGCGACGCTCCCCTCCCCCTGCGCCACCTAGTTCCGCCACTGATAACAAGTTCTATTTCATTTTGTCTGTTCCTTTGCATATTTCGTACTACATGTATGTGTATACTTATAAAATATGTTAACTGTTTTCTTTTCTATTTTCTCTTATAGATATCAGAAGCGAATAGCTTTTGTCATGTAAGTACCATATGGATAATTCAAGTAAAACTGTTCAGTCTGTGAGCTTTTGACATCAACCAATATTTTATTACCAACCTTTAGATGACATTTTCTACTTTTCGTTTCTTCTCTGAGCAGTATGACACCTGCACAGAGAAGATCCGAGCTGTAGAGAGAGCTGGATGGAGATAGATTGTAGTCACTCTTCTGCATGGGGGTGTAATCGATGCAGGAGAGTGGCGGCCATCTCTCTCTCTTCCGGTTGATGCTGATATACATCTTCTCCATCGGTATTCCGACTAGAGAAGATGTTGTAGCTGCTGAGAATCGTATAGCTCCTGCCCTATGAAACCTCCGGCCTCTGAAGAGAAGTTGTTAACATAAAGACATAGAGACAACGCTACTTCTTGTTACAACACTTTTATTCATTCCTTGTAAGAAGTACAGATACAAGGGTGAATAGTAAAATACTAACTGGAAATCCTCAGGCCCATGATTTGGAATGTATCGCAAAAACAGGCAAAGGAAAGAACTGAGGAACAAAGAGGAACATGGTCCTTTTATACCTTGGACCTGTGTACACCTGCGAGGTGTAACCAGGTCCAAGTGACCATGGTCCTTTACGTATCAATCCGCCACTTGGGCATGAGTCAGAAAGGTGAGTCAGAGAGGAGGGAGGGACGGTTGAGAGTTGTTTACCCCCCAGGCTATGGTTTTGGCGGGATCACGATTTACAGGGTGTTACATACCCTCCAACTTTGCTTGGAGTACGTCCTCGTACTCCAGCCAAGGGTGGAAGGTTTTCAAGTTACGCAGCGGGGAGACATGGGTGGCTGAGGACTTACCGTGTACAGAGGTGGTTATGGAAAGGCACTGGCACCGAAGTGTCAGCGCCCTTTGAAAATGCAAATTCTGAAAATAAAAAGGCAAACACAATTAATACTCGCTGGGTGGCGAGTTCCTATGGAAATTTACAAGAAATACTTATTTATACATAAAGCAGTTATAACAGAATTCTTTTCTTTTTTTTATATTTTTCGAGCTCACCACCCCAATGGGCGGTGACCACACGGTTTTCTAATCTATACCCACGTCGGTTGATTGCATGCACATGTACATGCAGAAACATGTCCGTGAAGTGCTTGTAGGGGGTCTGACGGTGAGTGGAGGAGGTGGCTCCGCAGCCAGGGATGATAGGATTCCCAGGCGGCGACGATCCATCCGTTGTCGAAGCCCCGGAGACTTTCCATGAAACTTCGGTGGACGGTGGCGTCGGCGGCGATCAGTCGGCCCGGTGGTTGCCCGGTGAGGACACCGTAAACGGCGTCCCACAGGATGGCGGCCTGGTAAGTGGCGCGGGTCCTCCAAACGATCATTCGGGCAATGCTGTATGCTCCGTTAAGTGGGACTCCCAGGAGACTGTTAAAGAAAGCCTGCTGAAGGGCGCCCAATGCTGGAGTGATGGGCTGCTCGGCAAACTGGTATATTTCGATGTACCGGGTGGACGGAATTAGGACGGCCATAGAGAGTTGCAGGTAGTATGACATTCCTACAACGTAGCGCCCTTCCTCCGGTATGTAGAGGCGCGGAAATCCCTCCATCAGGTCATAGTGACCGATGTAATAGGTGTTTGCGGGCCGCACCTGTCGTTGCCAGAGTGCCCAGCAATTATTTAGCAGTCTTTCACATCGTGCTTCCTGACGAAGCGGTCGATATACCGGTAGTCTCCTGGTAGTGACTGTTGGTATGCGAAAAGGTTGTGTCACTTGCGGCAAAGTTAGTACGGGGGTTGCTGAGGCTGCGGCGATATGGCGAGACGAGGCAGTTGACGTCGTTAGGTCGATGGCGCGCGCTGTGTCGTCCCCGACTTCCTCGATGCCGAGTTGCTGCGTTGTCGTGTCATCCGAGTCCATCCTAGTAGATGGGTCAGGGATGGCATCGTCCTGGCTTCCCGTTGTTTCGTTGCACTGTGACATCCTTGTTCTTCCAGGATTGTTTCCGAAGTGCTGGTGACCAGCCTGGCGTTGGCTATATACTTGTGTGTTTCCCGACTTCCCCATCGAGGTGTGAAATTCCAGGGTCCCATGGAAATCGTATAATTCCACGAAGCTGGCTGGAACTCCAATAAGCCACCCAATTTGTTTGTTATTGGAGGCTCGCGGGGTGTCGGTTTCTGAGTATTGAACGCCGTTCTTCCACTATTGTTTGTTATTGTTGTCAGACGACCTGGTCCCCAAACGCAGTGTACGAAAGTTTCCCCATTGGAATCAGATTCGAGTGGTGAAATGTGAGCAGGGGTGTGTGAATGTTTGTGGTCACACACGTTGTTGTTTGTTTATATTGGTGTGTGTCAGCAAGTGACCAATGTGATGATATAAACAACCGAAAGAAAAAATTTAGGTTGCGTGGGTTGTTGATAGGGTTATTGGTTTATTGTGGTGAGGAGGTAGGTTCCTCTTGTTGTGGGGAGCTGGATTTGTCTTCCCCCTCCAACCCTTGAACAACTGTCCTCAGTTGTTTTGGCTTGATATGCACAATGTTCACCGTGTCTCGAATCAATCTTCCAAACGTATCTTCGTGCTCCAGCTCGAGCACCGTGTCGCTGATGATTTTGGTTACCGTGTAACCATCCCTGTACGAGTAACGTAGTTTCTTGGTCTCATCAGGCACGATGCGTTGGTCTCGAACGAGTACTGGGTCTCCGATTTTATACGTGTGTGGAGTTTTTCGTCTTGCGTCATAGTACTTCTTCTGTCACAAATGGGCCTCGTGCAGGTTGGCCCTTGCGATCTCGACCTCTTCCGTGGCAACCACAGAAGGTGCTGCAGGGTTTGAATCCATAACCTTCGGTAGGAGAGGTGCCCGATTGTCGATTCGTAGTCGGGCCTCTCTTCCAAACATTAAGCGGTATGGCGAGAACTTCGTTGACGTATGGGTCGCGGTGTTGTAAGCGAAGGTGGCGGCTTGGAGATGGAAATACCAATCCCGCTGTCCTTTTTCAGGCGTCAGGAGTCTCTTGACGGTCTGCATTATAGTTTTGTTGGTCCTTTCCGCAAGACCGTCTCCTTGCGGAAAGTACGCTGTCGTGGTGGCGTGCTTTATTCCCAGCTCGTCACACAGCGCTTGTGTGTCTTTAGCTGTAAAAGGTGTTCCCCGGTCGGTGATTATCCTCCTGGGCATCCCGATAAGATACACGATCGTATCTTGGAGGAAATTCTTAGTTGTTTTGGCCGACTGGCTGTGCACAGCTCGTGCGAAACAGAATCTGGTGGCGTAATCCACTGCCAGGATGATGTGCTTGACACCACCCAGTGATTTTGGCAGGGGACCGATGTAATCGATTCCCCAGCATTCACCTGGGTCTCCAATTTCCATTTCATGGAGGAACCCGGGCAGCTTGGACTGTGGTGTCTTGCACTTTTGGCATATTTCGCACGTGCGCACATACTCGATGGTATCCTGCTTCCAGGTTGGCCAAAAGAACCGTTGGCACACCTTTTCTAATGTCTTATCCTGGCCGAAATGTCCGGCTTCAGGACTATCGTGTAAGAGTCTCAGAACTTCGGGTACCAGCTGTTTGGGTACCACCGTCACGAGCTTGGGTGTTATGCTGCCCTGGTAGACAAAGGCACACAAAACCTCGTCTATGATGACATAGGTATGGTGAAGCTCGGTACTTGGATTGTTGCGAAGTTCGGTCTTAATCTGTGTCACGTTCGGGTCTCTTGTTTGTTCAACCGACCAATCCCAACGCAAAGTGACTGCGTAAACCACGCTGTCGTCGAGGTCATCTGGGGTAGCCTGCAGCTTCCAGTCTTCAGGAACGTCCACCGGACTCCGTGAAATGCAATCTGCATCCACGTGAGTGATGCCGGCTTTGTAGACTACGGTGTAGTCGTATTCCTGGAGCAGTAGCTGCCAGCGACCCAGGCGTTCTTGGAGTCGCTGTGCGGTTTTTAAGTAGCACAGTGCATGATGGTCGGTGACGATGACAAAGGCTTTGTTAAAGAGATAAGGTCTAAACTTGACGATGCCGTACACCACTGCGAGGCACTCTTTATCTGTTGTTGAATAGTTTAATTCGGCGTCTCGGAGCACTCGAGAGACACCACCCAGGATCTGCAGTTCCTTAGATGGTGACTGTTGGTAGAGGATAGCTCCGATGCCGTAAGCAGAGGCGTCGGTGTGCATTTTGATTTCGGCATCTGGGTCGTAAATGGCCAATATTGGCGCGGTGACAAGTTTAGTCTTTAACAGAGTGAATGCTGCTTCTCTGTCGATCGTCCATAAAAAGGGCAGCCCCTTTTTGGTCATATCCGTGAGTGGTTTAGCGATGTGGGCAAAGTTAACAATAAATCGCCGGTAGAAACCGGCCATGCCCAGAAATCGCTTCACCTCCTTGACATTAGTAAGCACCGCTAAGTCGGAGATGGCAACCACTTTCCTCGGGTCTGGACGCACTCCTTCTTTGGAGATGATGTGTCCCAGGTAGAGGACTTCGTCGTAGCCGAAGAAGCTCTTTTCGGGGTGAAGCTTCAACCCCGCCTCTCTTAGGAGTCCTAGGACGCAGTCCAACCTTTCCATAAACTGTTCAAAAGTCGCGCCGAATACGATGATATCGTCTAGGTAGACTAGACAAGTCTCCCATTTGTGGCCAGCCAAAAGGATATCCAGGGCACGCTGCATAGTAGCAGGAGCGTTACGCAGACCAAAGGGCATCCGATTGAATTCGAACAGCCCACCGGGTGTGATGAACGCGGTCTTCTCCCTATCCTCTTTGGCGACCTCAAATTGCCAATAGCCGGAGATCATGTCGAGGGTCGCGAAGATTCTCGACCCCCGAAGCGAGTCTAAAGCATCATCGATTCGGGGTAGTGGGTAATTGTCTGGTTTGGTGATATCGTTCAGGCGTCTATAGTCAACGCAGAAACGCCACTGTCCATCCTTCTTCTTCACCAGGACTACTGCTGAAGCATAAGGAGACTTGGATTCGCTGGCTACTCCGGATTTGAGCATTTCCTCAACTGTCTTCCGGATGATCTCCCGCTGCTCGGGGCCACTCCTTCGGAGGGGTTCCCGCACGGGTGCATGATCGCCAGTATCGATTCGGTGTTCCGTGAGGTTGGTACATCCAAGTTCCGACGTTTCTAGCGCGAAGACATCTCGATAGGATCTCAAAAGATCCATTAGAATGCGCCTCTGGCCATTACGTAATCGAGGCCCGAGTTGCATTGCTTCATCGAATTTAGCGCCTGACTCTTTTGTCATGATCGGGTCAGCGTTTGAAGTGGTCTTTACTTCAACCGTTTCGAAGCAGTAGTCTTTTTGTACATGGGCTATCACTTCGCCGGAGGCCAGGGTCAATGGCCCCATAGTGGTGTTCAGGACCTCGACGAGGAAGCTGTTGCTGTTACGGCCTTGCATAATGCCGGGGGCCACCCAGACCCCCCTCGAGGCGCGTAGCTTCTCGTCAGGAGAGACCACGAAAAGATCCCGATCTGTGAGGATCCCAGAGGCTTCTACCTCCACTAGTGTTGTCCCATGGCCAGTGAGCTGCGTTAGCCCTTTGACTACTAGGTATTCGTCCGGTTGCTGCATAAGCTTGACTTCAATGGGAGCGGTGTCCGACTCCCCAAGAGTGGCTGGCGTGATTTCTTCCAGAGCACTCTTGACGTACGCCTGAATACTCTGCCTTCGGAGTGCTGATTCAAAGAGGTCGTCCTCTAAGTAGACTTTATTGGTCTGCATAGACACAAGGAGCTTCAGTGCCCTACCCAGGTCTCGGCCTAAGATGGCGTCGGGTGGGCCAGTGATAACCAGCAGGCGGCCCGTGGCAGATCGTTTGGCAATTTCCACTGTAGCGGAGACTTGCCCTGCCACGGCGATGGTGTTTCCTCCAACTCCCTCAATCCTTGGCGGATGAGCCATAGGCTTGATGTTGAGTTGGAGCTGCTTGGCAAGTGCCTTGGATATTACGCTAGCATGAGCTCCGGTGTCTACGAGCATGCGGACCTCTTTGCCATTGATAGTGACAGTGATTTTCGGACTGTCATCACTGACACTATGATCTCCGATCTCTTGAGGCATGCAAGTATTCTTCAGTTGTCTATATAGGTCTTTCAGCATCCGGCGGCAACAAGGGCGCCCTTGGAGTGAAGTCCCACCACCTGGAGCCAAGATGGCGACCACCTCATTGGCGGTACAACCCAAGGCGGCGGTGGCGAGGTTGATGACCTCAAGGGTACCATGCCAGGTAGTTAGGTCATCCATTCCCCAAGTTAACTCCGGGATGTAGTCGACCATCATTATTGGCATGCCGGCCGGTGCTCTGTCATAATTGGTTGTCTCAGGAGGCATGTCCGGTACCATGACCACACTACGGTGGTCCGTATCGGAGGCCTCCCTTGTGAAATCGTAGGTCGGGTGCGCGTACTGATGTTCTGTACGCTCATAGTTTGTATAGCGCGGTACATAGTACGCGCGCTCTTCAGGTATCGTATATGGACCTGGTACATGTCGTCTGTAGTATGGCTCGTAGCAGGGCTCGTACGGCTCTCGGTGCCCGACAGCGTACGGCGGAGAGTTATCTGATTCGCTACGATATTGGCGATATTGTGGTGTTGTAGTACATGTAGTCGGTAGTGGTGGCGCAGGCGGCGGTTGGGTGTCATTATGAATAATCATCATGTGAGTGATCTGTATTTTTAATTCATTAAGTTGATGCATGATGGTGTTGAGTTTGCAACCATCACACGACTGTGTGGGAAGTGGATCTGGTAGTAGCGGAGGTCGCTCCTGTTGATATCTGGAGTAACATGTGGACGACATTAGGCGTCGAAATGTACTATTGTTTGTGGACCGAGCCGTGCGCCGTGTAGACTGTTGATGCACATCATTACTTTGGGTGCCGCCACTTCGTGGCACCCACCAGGTCCCAGGTTGAATAACTGGATCCATGGTGGGTCCGAGTGGGACAGCCACACGTGATGATGCGGCGTATTGTGGATCGTATGTCTGTGATGTTGCAT
Organism: Brachycybe producta; assembly: GCA_036925085.1. Classification (NCBI taxonomy): domain Eukaryota; kingdom Metazoa; phylum Arthropoda; class Diplopoda; order Playtdesmida; family Andrognathidae; genus Brachycybe; species Brachycybe producta. The sequence continues at coordinate 4,471,280 of JAUPFP010000010.1, read as the reverse complement.
AGGCCCTCCACAATGCTGATGGATATATGCTTCCCCTGGAGTGCAGAAGAGCCCTCCGGGCGGTCCCAGTTAGTCGTGGGTGAGCATCCATTGTGTTAAGGCTTGTGCAACACGTGGTGGTCAATGTAAGTCGGTGTGTTGTAGGTTCGGCCGTTGATCTCGCTGTAGATCGCAGTCTTTTCGTCGGCAACCGACACTATCGTACCCTTATACACTGAGTGACGATAGTTTACCTACGTTTAATGAAGATGGTTTCGTTGTTTAAGTGGCTGTGTTGGTGTTGGCGTTGTTCTTCAGTTGGGTGGGACGATCCCAACTGGTACAGTGTGTTTGTAAATTCTTTATTGAGTATCAATTTTGGTAAGATCTCTCTCTACACGTGGTATTTGGTGACCACGTGGAGGTTATACGAATCCCCAAAAGTCTCGATGAAGAAACAACAGATGTACAATGCAATTGCGAGCGTGGTACACCACCCAATCGAAATTGCACTGCGGAAAGTGAATTAGAAATGAAAGTGTATTGCAGTTGCCTGAAGAAGAGGCAAGCAATACGAAGAGTAAAGCTAGAGCGCGGTGCCCGCACTTTTAGTTTTACTTGGAAACTAGAATCAAGAGTGTGTGTGTAAAGAACACACAAAGAACAAAAAGTTCAAGATGGCTGAACTTTTTAAATGCACAAACAAAGGAGAAGTTCAAGATGGCTGAACTCTCCTGAAAGCAAGAGAAGAAAGCTGTTTTACTTTGAAAGTTTAAAACTTAGGTGCGGTGCCCGCACATCAAAAGTTTTAATTTAGTTTTATTAAAACAGTAAAACAGTGTAGAAATTGAAGTGTGTTCAACAAGCTAAATGCTTGGTGAACCAAAAGAAATGTTCAGACTGAAGAAATTTTGAGTCCTCACTGCTGGATGGCTCTGGATGAAAAAGACAGAGTCAGTGCCCAGTGAGGGACTATGTTGAGTAGAATGAAGAAGTCCGTAGGTGGCGCTGTGGTGGCCACTTCCGGTCAGTTTATTGCAATGTCCAAAAATTGATGATTGAAAAGTTCCTCCGGGGCACGTTTTTATGGTGGCCAGGAGAAAGACACAAAAAGAGAGAAAATTCAAAGAAAAAGAGAAGTTTTCTCTAACAAGAGGAACTCCGCCAGGGGGCGCGTGAGTGCAACCCTCTGGAAGAGAAGAGAAGAGAAGAGAACACAAAAAGATGAGAGAAGGTACAACAATGAGTCACATGGAGCGAAAAACCGCTCCGTTGGCGCTTTTTGAAGAGTGTCCGGTCGATCCAAGATGGCGGCCGGGCTTCAGTGCTGTCCAATGGAGAAAGTTCATGTGATGATGCATTGAGGTGATGATGATGAAGAAATTGAAGAACATGACTTGGGACATAGAGGGTCCCAAGGGAAACACAAGTGTAAAAACAAAGAACAAAGAAAAGGGGGGACAAGAAAGTCCCACGTGGCTAGGAAAAGTGTGTTCTAAGCTTGTAAGCCCCCTAACAATGAAATAGAGCTAGGGAGAATCTTGCTTGAAAATTAAAGATGAAGAGTGAAGATAATAGGACATTTTAAAAGACACACACGTCCTTTAAAAGCCTATTAATAGGTGGATAGATTAGTAGATGAGATTTGTTTGCTCATCTCATAATGAGACTGCAAACTCCTCTCGGAGAGTAAGAAGAATTTGTTTAAAGTGTTGCCCACGTGGTGTGGGTTTCACTTTGAAAATTAAAGAAGAGTGAAGGTGACAGTGGGTGATTGTAATGGAAACATAGAATACAAAAACACGGACGGAAACACATGTGTCAAAGAACTACTACCAAGGTGTTGCCCACGTGCTTGATGGATGTCGATGCAGCAGTTCCTTTAACATGTGTCTCTAAGGACAGGACACAGAATCGCGCGGTCGACACGTGGTGTGTGTAGCCACAAGTCTCTTTCGCGATTCCACAAAAACGGTACCATGCGGTTGGCTTTGACGTGATCGAGGGCCTCCATACATGGTCCCAACATAAAAAGGCGCCACGCGGTTGGCTTTGACGCTATCGAGGGCCTCCATACGTGGTTCCAACACAAAGGACGCCGCGCGGTTGGCTTTGACGTGATCGAGGGCCTCCATACGCGGTTTTACAAAGGCGCCACGTGGTAGACTTTGACGCTATCGAGGGTCTCCACACGTGGTTCCAACACAAAGGACGCCGCGCGGTTGACTTTGACGTGATCGAGGGTCTCCATACGCGGTTTTACAGACAGGCGCCACGCGGTTGACTTTGACGCTATCGAGGGTCTCCATACGTGGCTCCAACATAGAAAGGACGGACGAAGCCTCGTGAGGCACAATCACGAGACTTAGGACAAAGGACGGCTTCTGTTTACAGGTCGGAGAAGGCAGATGGAGCTATACCCCGCACCTCCACCAAATGTGAGCTTTTGACATCAACCAATATTTTATTACCAACCTTTAGATGACATTTTCTACTTTTCGTTTCTTCTCTGAGCAGTATGACACCTGCACAGAGAAGATCCGAGCTGTAGAGAGAGCTGGATGGAGATAGATTGTAGTCACTCTTCTGCATGGGGGTGTAATCGATGCAGGAGAGTGGCGGCCATCTCTCTCTCTTCCGGTTGATGCTGATATACATCTTCTCCATCGGTATTCCGACTAGAGAAGATGTTGTAGCTGCTGAGAATCGTATAGCTCCTGCCCTATGAAACCTCCGGCCTCTGAAGAGAAGTTGTTAACATAAAGACATAGAGACAACGCTACTTCTTGTTACAACACTTTTATTCATTCCTTGTAAGAAGTACAGATACAAGGGTGAATAGTAAAATACTAACTGGAAATCCTCAGGCCCATGATTTGGAATGTATCGCAAAAACAGGCAAAGGAAAGAACTGAGGAACAAAGAGGAACATGGTCCTTTTATACCTTGGACCTGTGTACACCTGCGAGGTGTAACCAGGTCCAAGTGACCATGGTCCTTTACGTATCAATCCGCCACTTGGGCATGAGTCAGAAAGGTGAGTCAGAGAGGAGGGAGGGACGGTTGAGAGTTGTTTACCCCCCAGGCTATGGTTTTGGCGGGATCACGATTTACAGGGTGTTACAAGTCTTTCTTACACGTCATTATTAAATTACTAATTGGCAAACATAGAATGATTACTGATTTTGTGGGGTAAATTTATAATTTTAAAAATCGTTTTGGCAATCATTTGGTATCTTTTGGCAATGTTTTGCCAAGAAATTTCTGGAGGTAATGGTCCCTTTAAAGAGACCATTACCTCCATAAATTTTTTTTCAAAATATTGTTAAGACTTAAATCGGTATTACACTAGCAACTTTTAATGCAATAAAACGTGCAATGTGACATGCAACTTCAATGTTTATACAAACCAAGGGGGGGGGACAGATATTTAAGAAAATCATTTACGATTTTCACTAAAATTCACAGCAGATCGTGTGGATGGAAAGTCATTTTACTTTTTAGCCGCATTTTACTGGACATACAGAATAGAATTGAAATTTTAAAATTCAGTAAAACGCGGATTAAAAGGAAAATGGCTTCTAATACCGTACAAGATTCACCCGAATGTCGGCCCCTTGACATAAACGAAGTTTTGAAAACTTGATTGGAACTACGTTGCATAGTGTGAGATAGAAGTTGCAAGTTGAATTGCATTGGAGGTTGCTAGTGTAATAGCGGCTATACCCAACGATTGTCAAAACGATTTTTAAAATAAGGCAATAAAACCATAAAAAACATAAAAATGAAGTGACTTTTCATGAGTCACCAAACGACGCCATTTTAAATTTCCAAAAACGAAAGTCCCCCCATTTTTGTGGCAAAGGTTGTCACCTCCCATTTCCAGAATTCCTTAATCAAATACAAGTATTTCCTATTCATATTCAACTCAATACAACCTTCCATGAGGAATAATTCAAATATTAAATCCATATTACTTTGAAATGAAAGTAATGTGAGCTGGTGACAACACATCAGAATTTGAGTAGAAGAGTATTTTTTGGGGGGTTTTGTTGCCAATGTCTGTTGTTTGGTGGCGCATCTATCTGATAAAGATCATTTACATGAACTCAACTTATTTTTAATTTTAAAAATCGTTTTGGCAATCGTTGGGTATCTCTTGACATTGTTTTACAAAGAAATTTATAGAAGTAATGGTCTCTTTAAGAAGGCAAAGTATGCACTTGTATGCCTTTTTTTCAAAGAAAAACCTAAGCTGGTATGTAATATATTGGCCATTTACCCAATTATGAAAAGTATCCTGGATGACCTATATACTGTACGTGTAACCTACAGTGTCTGTCAATTTATGTATAAGAAGATGGTTTGACTTAAAACAATGTAACACCCGGCAACTTGTGATCCCGCCAAAACTATGGCCTGGGGGGTAAACAACTCTTGCTCATCTCCTTCCCCTCTCTGACTCACACCTCTGACTCATACCCAAGCACGGAGCGATGCACTTAGGATCATGGTCACTTGGACCTGGTTACACCTCGTAGGTGGACACAGGTTCAAAGTATAAAAGGACCATGCTTCTCTTTGTTCCTTGTCCTTGGCTTTGTTCTAAATTTGTATTACGTTGATTATTCCGTACCACATCATGGGCATGAGGACTCACCTTTAATGAAACAATTCATCTTTGTATTCTTAGTGTTTTTATATACGAAGATGAATAAAAGTGTTACAATAAGAAACTGCGTTGTCTCTATGTTTGGAAACTAATAACATCTCTTCAGAGGCCAGAGACAACATAAGGTAAAGAGCACATACCGATCCTGATGCAGCTACAACATCTTCTACTGATGGTAAATATCAACAGGAGGAGATGTATATCAGCGTCGACAGAGAGCAGGATGGCCACCATCCTTCTGCAGAGATTTCACCCCCATGCAGGAGGATAATCGCAATCCATCGCCATACAACTCTTTCTGTAGCTCGAATCTTCTCCGTGCGGGCACCGCACGATGCAGAGAAGCGACGAGTTACAGAAAACATCATCTACAAGTTGGTCAGAAAAATAGAGTCGACGTCAAAAGCTCACAACAACAACAAGATATGTGACACCACACTTTGCATTAATATGCAGAGATGTAGTGTTAAGAATTCATGCAAATTAATGGTTGAAACGCTAAAGGAATTCACTGCGATAAACTGATAATCATTGGGTGCATAGACACATGCATCATAAGAGCATTTACACATCCATAAGTCCACATGTTCTTCTACATTATTATATACCCTATGATGATGATGATGATGATGATGATAATGATAAGGCATCTATAAATGCTATAATCTTTTCAATGTTTATAGATTTACATGTTAGTTTAGTTTTAGTTGGTTTATGAACATCTGATTTTCAAAAAATCTTGACTATTCTGTTTTTAAGATGATTATGATGAGGCTACATCGCAAAATTACGTCGATAAATCTCTGCAAAAGAGAGCTAAGATCATCAGCAGTCGCGGCAATGTGTTTATTTTAATATTTTTTTCTTAATATTTAATGCTGTCTAATATTAAGTTTTTCAAAGTGCAATGTGCACCTTAAATATATGCTGATCGAGTGATAGAATGATAAACAAATTGGTAATTGAGGTTATATTTTTAAAAACTATTTCAAAATTGCGAATTTCTAACTTATGTTAAACTACAGTATATTCAGTACGCGCTCCTAAGAAAAAAAAAACATCCATTAAAATGCTCCTAAAAATAATTTTAAAAAACAGGAATAAATCAGCGCGTGCGCCAATGTGTTGGCGTCACTGTAGTTTAATTGTGGTTTTTTAAAATTACTTTTAGTTATTTTTACAAGCATTTTAATGGATGTTTTTTTTTCTTATTTGGGCTACGTAACACTAACACTACGTAACGTTTTTTTGTCATTATATCACTAGATTGGCGAATACTGTACGTGCATTTAAGGTGCACTTTGCACTTTGAAAACTTAATATTCGACAACTTTAAATATGAAAAATAAACATTCTGCCGCCGCGACTATGTGTATTTTAAAAATTAACATTTTTTCTTTAACATTGGGTGTATGGGCTCAATAGAACAAACGATGCTAGCACTCTTTGCGGAGGTTTTTCGAAGTAATTTTGCGATGTAGGCTCTTAATCAAAATTAATAGAAACTATTATGTAGAAATTGTTTGTGAAACTAGAAAGTGTTTTAGAAAGTCAATCAATAGCCTTCAATAGCCTTCAAGAGCCATAAATTTTGTATCCAAAGGAGAAGCATGTTTTTTTTTTCGTTTCCTGATTTTTTGGATATTTTATTAATTTAAACTAGTCATCGGATGGTATAGTAAGGTGTTTTAAATAGTGTTTTGTCTCCTGAATACAGTGGTGAAATCGGATTCCAATTTGGATAAGTATTTTCTGAGTTAGAGCGATTTTAGTTTAGGATGCTACTTCCTTTGTCTCCTGTTTCTTTGTTTCCTTTGTTTGTGCGCGTTTTTTACTTCACTCTGGTGAAAATAGAATCCAAATTTGACGTGTAGTTTTTGAGATATCGCATTTTCAAATCAAAACGCCGCTTTAGGCCCAAAAAGTTTAAAAAAAAACGCTTAACGTCCACGTTTTTTTCTTCTCTAAAATTATTAGGCTCTTTTTTACTTTATTATCATTTTAACTATGCCTCTTAAGACTTTGACCCCACCTGGTGCTCCTTCCACTTGCTCAGTGCAGGCATCTCGTGATATCGCCTGTTTGCGGAAGGAGGTTGCTGAGTTGAAAGAATTGTTCCTTCGGCATTGCAATGCTCACCCAACAGTGACTTACAAGATTGCATGCCAGACGAGTGATGTTGTGCCTGGCATTTCATCCAATGTATCTGTAGGGACTGACTTGGTAGTTAAGAATCAGGCAGCCCAGACAGGAGATGGATGGATGGTGGTCAAAGGCAAAGGATCTCGGCCACAAAGAAAAAGCTTTGCCAGTGTCGTGGCTAATGGTAGTTTAACTACCATGGGTGGTAACCGATTTGGTGTGCTGTCTGAGGTTAAGGATATTCCTGCCTCAACATCCACTTCAACATCCACTAATTATAGCCCGCAAACTGGTAAGCCTATCGATGTGCACCTCATTGGTGACAGTATCGTTCGAGGTGTTAGGGTCGGCAAAACTGGGAAGTCAACAATGTGGTGCTATCCAGGCACATGTGTTGAACATTTAACTACTCGAGTTAAGGCAGTGCTGAACAAAGCTAGCCTTAACCCTGTTGTAGTTGTGCATGCCGGCACTAATAATCTCAAGATGGATGTGCCAAAGGGGATAGCTGAAAGACTTAAACACTTTTTCTAGAGAGGTAAAACGCATCAGGCCTCGTGCAAGGATTGTGATTTCTACTGTCCTGCCACGGTTTGAGCGTGATGCTAGGGGTTCTTTTCTTCCGAACCCTGCAGTCCAGCAGATTTCACAAGAGGTCTCTTCTCTGTCGTAGTGCTGGTTATTCATTTGCAGATGCTTCTCGGGAGTTTCTTAAAGCACGTGATAAGTATTATCTGCATGATGGCCTTCACTTGACTGCAGCTGGTAAGGATGTCTTGAGCTCTTTTTTCTGAAAATCTGTTTGTAGTCGAGTCCAGGGAAACTTCTAATATCTAAATACCCTGATTCTAGGAAGAAATCAAATCTAGTTACTGTACATAAAATAGTTATTCAAAAAGAAACCCAACTTTCTAACAAAAAAAATTCTTCTAAGACAGTTCCTCTGGCCAAAAAAAAACAAGCTTATAAATAAATCTTTAAAAATGTTAATAATCAATTGCAGAAGTATAAAAAATAAAGTAATTCAGTTTAGAGAAGCAATAGAAAGCTACAATCCCGACATTATCTTCGGTAGTGAATCATGGCTAACTCAAGATGTTTCTTCCGCAGAAGTTTTCCCCCAATAGTTTAACATATTGCGAAAAGATCGGAACTTAATCAAAGGTGGAGGTGTATTTCTTGCTATCAATAAAAAGCTTACATCAAAAAGAGAACCCCTTTATGAAGATGATTGTGAGGCAGTTTGTTGTAGCATTTCACTTCATAATGGGAGAAAAATTTTCTTATTTTCCTTCTATCGCCCACCTTCAAGTGACGAGGAGGAATTACTCCAATTTAGAAAATGTTTAGATTCCTTATTTTCTACCCACAAGCATGCATCAGTTCTCATTGGTGGGAATTTTAACCTTCCAGAAATAAATTGGAAAAATTATACTGTTGACTCCCAGTGCTCTAGTGAAAAATTAATAAATATACTACTTGATAGTGTGTGCACATATTCCCTGGATCAACTAGTGCAAACCCCTACATGCTGCACCAATACAACAGCTAATATTTTAGATTTAATTTTTACGAACACCCCAGAAAATGCCAAATCAATTGAAATTGCTGATGGCATAAGTGATCACAAAATGATTTACTTAGAATTTGCCACCCAATTCGAAAAACTCCAATCAGATCCCCGAAAAGTCCCACAGTACAATAAAGCTGATTGGGCTAATTTTAAGCTCTTTGTAACAAATGAATTGAACAATAAAAATAAAACAACAATGGTCATTGTTCGTCAGTGTCATTTCTAATGGCATAAATAAATTCATCCCATTCAAAAATGTAAAATCAAGCTTAGAACCAATTTGGCACACCACTGAGATACGCCGTGCTCTTCGTAAACAACGCAAATTTAGATCTAAAATGAAGATTAAAATGAGTGATACTATTAAATTGCAGTTTAATCCCCAGTGATGTCTTGTGAAACGTTTGCTTAAAAAAGAACACTTAAACTTTACTAATAATGTCTTAGGAGCATCACTCCATAAAAATCCCAAGTTGTTCTGGAAATATGTAAAAAATCTCAACAAAATTCAAAATAATAAAACTTCAATTATAACACCTCTTGGTGATGTCTGTACTGACAAACAGGTTATTTTCAAAGTGTCTTTCATGCTAATGATGGCGACGAGGAACCTCAACTTGGCACCTTATCTCATGTCATGCCTGATATAATCATAAACTCCACTGGATTACAAAATTTGCTTTGTAATCTAGATGTTAATAAATCAGTTGGTCCAGATGAAATCTCGCCAAGATTGCTAAAAGAGCTGGCCACAGAAGTTAGCCCTTGTTAAGTAAACTTTTAAAGATTCCCTTGATAGTGGTACACGGCCTATGGCATGGAGGCAAGCAAATATCTGCCCAATTTTTAAAACAGGAGATAAAAATTGTCCAAAGAACTATAGACCCATTTCTCTGACCTCCATTGTTTGTAAGACTCTCGAGCATATAATTTATTCTCATACAATCAAGCACTTAAAAAACCACAAATTAATTCATGAAAACCAGCATGGTTTTCGTAAAGGCAGATCATGTGATACCCATCTAGCACTAGTCATCCAAGACATACAATCTGGCTTGGATAGTAAGGGCGAATTTGACTTGGTATTTTTAGATTTTGCAAAAGCATTTGATACAGTGAAGCATTCACTACTAATTAAAAGTATGATGACTTTTAACTTAAATAAACAAGTAATTCCGTGGACATCATCATTCTTATCAAATAGACAACAGCGAGTCCAAATTGATGGTGCTGTGTCAGACTGGGCTAAAGTAACATCTGGTGTATCTCAGGGTAGCATTCTTGGACCACTGCTTTTCCTTCTGTTCATAAACAATCTGGCAGACAGATGCAACAGTACAATGTGTTTGTTTGCAGATGATGCTGTTGTTTACAGGAGGATTAGGGATAATGAGGATAGTGAAGTCCTCCAAAGAGATCTAGACAGTGTTGAAGAATGGTGCTCTGAGTGGCATTTACAACTGAATAGGAGTAAATGCAATGCTATGCGAGTTTCCAGAAAGCGAGAATCTTTCATGGCAGATTACACAATGGGAGATGTTCAGCTAACCCATGTTGATACCACCAAATATCTTGGCTTAACCTTGTCCAAGGACATGCTTTGGAAAGATCATATAACCAAAGCAGTTGCCAAAGCTAATCAGAGGCTGTGGTTTGTCCGATGCACCCTTAAACATTGTAAAGAAAATGTAAAGATCTGTTACTTTACTCTAGTTAGACCTATCTTAGAATATTATTTCCCAATTTGGAGCCCATTTAGAAATAACCTAAAACAAGAAATAGAAGTGGTGCAGCGTAGGACTGCAAGATTTGTAAAGGGTCGGTATGCGTATACTGACAGCATATCGTCAAATGCTCCAAGAGCTAGGATGGGAATCATTAGCAGGCCGAAGAAATGAGCAAAGCCTCGCTCTTTTGGGGTGATTGCTGTCTTGTGATAACATTACTCTGCTTAATGGTTTACTACCTAGAAATTCTCGTAAAGGTAGATTTGGGCATTCAAAGACTTTTAAAGAATTAATGGCTAGGACTGATGCATATTTTTGGTCTTTTCTTCCTAATGTTATTAGACTATGGAATTTTCTTCCTGTGAATAGTTCTTTGTTAGGACAATTTCAATTTCATGATGATGTCTTATTTTTAAATAATGACAATCAGTCGTGATTGGGAGCAATCCCCCTGCCACATGGCTTTCGAGCTGATTGCAGGTGTATTTAATTGAATTGAATTGAAGTCTAAGGCTAATGTTTCACAATTTTGGATATCATCAACCTCTTTGTAAATTCAGTATCAGCTAATAGTCTACTGTTGCTGCCAACTGTACTGCTGAGATTAATAAATACCAGGAACAAAAGAGGACCCAACACACTACCCTGGGGTACACCAGATGCAACTACCCTTCGTTTCCTATCACTTAAAAAAGAAGTTACCCATTTGGTAACCTGCCCCCAAACCCAAATGCTGCAACTTTTGTCAGAAGTTTTGATTGTGAAACAGTGTCAAGTGCCTTACAAAAGTCAAGAAACACCATGTCAACCTGTTGTAACGACCTGACTTGGTCATTACAATGCCCCGGTAAATTTTCCCCAACTTACCACAGCTTGATCCTCCTTGGGACGGGTTGAAGTGCTGGCCAACCCTCCTTTTGTCCATCCGCATCACGGGTGGCATCGGTCGGAAGATCTTCCCTGCAGATCGACAGTCGAACGGCTGCCGAAGAAGACGGAGAATCCACAGTGAACCCCCGGTGGATCTCACCGTGGATGACGACGCGAAGCACCGACCGACATGATGGATGACATGGCAGAAACAGGACGGTGAAGTGCCGGCATAACCCCACCGGCAAACCCCCACCCTCCCCGTGGTTACTTCCCCAATTATTATTCTACTAATAATTGACACGGACACAGATTGAGTGAAAATAAAAGAGGTGATTTATTCAACGAATATAAATATTAAAAAACACATGTAGATTGAAGCAAAACATCTGGCTAATTCAGCCAGGAGATGTGAGTCACACCCAAACATTGATTGATTGATGAAGTGGTGGCCATCTTGGCCACCTGATGAATGGCGGAGCACAACACACATGTACACAGCATTCAGAGTTCAACTTCACTGTCCGCTGCCTTATATACCACCCCCAGGCTGCTCCACCTGGGGGAGGACAGTGACCCTTTGCTGGCCATTTTGTCGTCTGCCTGGCAGCCAAATATCCAGCCTAGCAAACGACAACAGAAGATTTAGTTTTGCTCCAAAAGGAGCAAAACTGGGTCATCACACTGTTTACCTTTGTCTAAACTTTTCTGGAAATCATCCACTACCAGGATAAGTTCAGCACTATCAGGAAACCATGTTGGTTATCAGAAATGAGATTGTGATATTTTAGAAACTTAATGCAGCCAGAGTATATGATTTGCTCAAGAATTTTACAAACCACTGAAGTTAGAGATACAGGCCTATAGTTTGCAGCTTCGGACTTATTAGCTGACTTAAATATTGGGGTAACATTTGCTAATTTCCATATACTTGGAACAACTTCTTGGTATAAAGACTGCTGATAAATTAGCCAAAGAAACAGTCCCACTCCCCTAGATAATTTTATAAGAACTACTGCATGAATTCCATCTGGCCCCCCACTTTTATTTTTATTAATAATAATAATAATAATAATAATGATTTTATTTTTCACTAAGGTGAAGTTACAAATTCACAATTAACAAGAGACAAAATTTCCATTAATGCATCACAAGAATTAAATAATACAAGTGCAAAGAAAGGGAAAAAAAAATTAATTCAATAAAATTCAATAACATCAATAAAATACAATAACATCAATAAAATATATTAGCCTGGCAAAAATCACTCAGTTGTAAAGCCTTAATTTTTTTCTTTAAAACTATAAAAATATGAACTGTTAACCATATTGTCTGGTTAGACATTCCACAATGGAATAACTATTCAAAAAATGGTGTTTTCTTATCCTCAAATTATGACTACATGTAACTGTCGATGAAAATTTAATGCATGCCAGAAAATCTTCAGAACAATAAGCCAAACCGCATAAAATTTTATAAAAAAAGATATAAAGATGCTCGTATTTTACGCAGTCTTAATGAGTGTAATTGTAATAGTAATAAACGGTTGCAGTAAGATTTATTCTCCATACCTGGCAGCAACTTTGTAAACCTTTTCTGGACCCGTTCAATTAAAATGGAGTCTGGTAAAAACAACATATTCAAGACTTGGACGGACAAACATGACATAAGCCTTAATCAATACCCTGATTGGACTATTTGCAAATTTACGTCTAATAACAATTTCTTGAGAGCTTTATTAGAGATAGATTGGCAATGACTACTAAATGTAAGTTTAGCATCTGTCCACACCCCTAAATCCTTAACCTCAGACAGCCTTTTAATCCTAGTATGCCCAATAAAATATTCTCTATCCAGGGTTTTAGTCCCCACCCCAAGACAGAACATTTCCCTACGTTCAGCTCCATTCCATTAATAGATAGCCATTCAAAAACATTTGTTAATGGCATTTGCAGATTAACATTTGAAATCATCTGCAAATAAGTAAATTTTAGTATCACCAATGCCCCTTGGGACATCATTGATAAAACAACCAAACAATATTGGTCCCAAAACGCTTCCCTGAGGTACTCCACTATCCGTTTGTACCCATTGCGATACATTAGTCCGGATTCCTACTCTTTCCTCTCTATTAATCAAAAATGCAGATACCCAGCTTAACAATAAATTATCAAAACCCAATGCAGACAGTTTATAAAGTAAACAGTCATGAGGAACCCTATCAAAAGCTTTAGTTAGATTTAAGAATAAAACATCCATACCAATACCTGAATCCAGGATCTTTGAATCAGTTTCTAAACATTCAATTAACTGCATTGTTGTAGATCTACCTGTCAATATGCCGAATTGCCTTTCATAAACTGTACCCGTCTGCACCATATGTTCAATAATAAAATTACCTATAATTCTTTCCATAATTTTACAACATAAACAGGTAATTGAAATATAACGATAATTACTAGGATCAGTTGAGAAGCCAGACATATATCGGGATAACCTCTGCCTTTTTCCAAATAGCTGGTAAAACACCCTTTAATAAACTTAATCTAAAAACCAAGTGCAATGGGTTTGCTAAAAGCTCGGAACAATACTTCAAAACCACACCAGGAAGTTCATCTGAACCACATGATGCATCATTCTTAATAGATTTAAGTGAATTGTAAACTGATTCTGCCATGAACATGTCTAAAAGACCAAAATTCACATACCCCTCCTGTTTATTCATAATATATCCTGTAACATTCTTAGTACAAGATTGTTTGAACTGATTGCATAAAATATCTGCTATATCCCCATCATCAGTACAAATACCTCCATTAGTATCATTTAAGGCTGCAATTTCGAATTCTACATTTCAGTCTTTTTTTAGCAAACTTATAGAAAAGCCTTTGTGACCCACTTTCTACTACTTCCAACTCTTCCTTCGATAAAAATAATTTTGTTTGAGAATCACATTGATTAGAAGTTTTTTTATATAAAGATAAATCTTACTCTCCTCATTAGTAATTTTCCATTTTTCCATAACAATAACTTTTTCTTAAACAAAGAGTGCAAATACTTAGGAAATTTATGCTTAAAAAGTAACATTTAGTATATAGAGCCCATTTATCAATACAGGGCATAAGTAAATTAACAAAAGTAGTCCAAATTAAGTCAACGTCATCAATACCCAATAAAACTGACCAGTTTATATTAAGGACGTCCTTATAAATTAATGATAAATTAAGTTCACTAAATCTTTTCTGTAAATTGCTTGAGAATTATTAAAAGTTCCAAATATTGAAAACCCTATTGTAACACCCTGTAAATCGTGATCCCAAAAAACCATAGCCCGGGGGATAAACAACTCTCAACCGTCTCTCCCTCCTCTCTGACTCACCTTTCTGACTCATGCCCAAGCGGCGGATTGATACATAAAGGACCATGGTCACTTGGACCTGGTTACACCTCGCAGGTGTACACAGGTCCAAGGTATAAAAGGACCGTGTTCCTCTTTGTTCCTCAGTTTTGTCCTTTGCCTGTATTACGAGATCTTTATCCGAATCATGGGCCTGAGGACGCACCGTTAGTATCATTAATATTCATCCTTGTATTCTGTGTTTCTTACAAGTGATGAATAAAAGTGTTGTAATAAGAAACAGCATTGTCCTTTTGTTTATATGTAACTAACTTCTCTTAAGAGGCCGGAGGTTTCATAGGGCAGGAGCTATACGATTCTCAGCAGCTACAACATCTCTTGTCGGTATACCGATGGAGAAGATGTATATCAGCATCAACCGGAAGAGAGAGAAATGGCTGCCACTCTCCTGCATCGATTTCACCCCCATGCAGAAGAGTGACTAGAATCTGTCTCCATCCAGCTCTCTCTACAGCTCGGATCTTCTCTGTGCAGGTGTCATACTGCTCAGAGAAGAAACGAAATGTGGAAAATGTCATCTAAAGGTTGGTAATAAAATTGGGTTGATGTCAAAAGCTCACACTATTGTCACATGGGGAAATTGGAATTGCCAAAGGGTGGGCATGATGCAATAAAACCAAAATCATTAATTGAGTCAGTAAAAAATCAAAAATAGGACTTTAGTGCCTCTGGTTGGACAACCCAAGCTCATTCATCACAGAAACAAAATCTCCATCCAGTGCACTGTGACTGCTGAGGTTAGCCCAATCAATTTCAGGACGATTAAAATCTCCAACCAAAACATTATGAACGGTGTTACTACAGACCCGACGAATAGTATTTAATAAAACATTGGTATACTCCATAGACAATGCATTAGCTGGACTTTGATACACTATCGTCAGATGAAAACCATGATAAGGACTTGTAAAGTCTACACTTATACATTCGCTACCAACATCAGATGCAACTGCAATAGCTGCTTTCAAAGAATCCCTAAGGATCATGCAGACACCGCCTCTTCTACCACCTGACCTGTCTATCCGTGAGGCAGTATAGCCCACAGGAAAAAACAGACTGTTCAAAACTTTTTCTGATAACCAAGTTTCACATATACAAACATCATAATTTCCTGTCAATATAAAAGTCTTTAGCTGATCACACTTATTTACAACACTACAAGAGTTAACCAGAACACATTTTAACCGGTTAAGCTGAGATAAATCTAAGACTAATCGGTGTTGTTCAGAGTTGGATAGCCTCTCTCTTCGGAAAGTGACATGCTCATTATGTAACTTATTCCGTAACTACGACCCTTCCATTCCGGGACTATAATGTTAGCGGGCCAAAAATAATCAGACAGAACCAGAGAACGAAATGAATCAGGGTTGGAAAAAATCATGATTTTTTTTTAAAAAAATCAAAAATCGTGATTTTTTTGATTAAATCACAGTTTTTAGTTTTTGTAACTTAATAAAAATAATAGGAATACAAAATAATGAAAGAAGTTACAAAATAAAACTTACAAAAGTGATAAATTATTCAAGTTTTTAGTTAAAAAACAAAGAAACGGGAAGAAGTCAAAGAAATCAAAATACAAAATTTTACAAATACTGAAAAAAACAACAACTACAAATTGACTTAGTATTTACATTGAGTATTAGCACATCAAAGTGGTTTCAAAATTTCAAATGTATTCATTGTAAGCGTGTGGCTGTAGAAACATTTCTGCAACTTATTTCTTTTTTGTTGTTCAACATTTTAAAGACCGTCACCAACTTTCCTGCAGTTGATGCAATTGCAGTGTGAAGTTGGGACACAATGTCTATAACTTCTTTTGGAAGTTGATTGATCCCTGTAGTGTTGCCACCAAGATAAAGGTGTAACACTTACTTGTGCTGGAGTCATTGCTTTGTTGTAACTATTTTTCACTGCTTTTCTTATGACAGTGGCAGAAGCTCTATCATTTTCTTGACACACCTCTTCCATTTCATCTAACAAATTTTTTTATATCTCCACAACTTCACTAATTGTACAGCTATCCATCTGAATTTAAAACATGATTTAATCAATGATTTTAACTCAGTGATTTAATCATGATTTAATCATTTGATTTAATCAAAATGATTAAATCATGCCAACCCTGAAATGAATCATCCAGAGTCACGAAATAGGAAGACCTATCCTTCCTTAGATGATTGCTTAATCTCAGTAGCCTTCACATTCATCTTAGTCAAATAGTCATTTAATTTATTTGGGGTTTTATCATTCGAGCAACCACCAACAAAAAGACGAAGTTAGGCTTTCTAACCAATAGTGAGTCAGCACTACCCTTGCCCTTGATAACCCTAGAAAGACCATTACTCTTACGAGAAACAGTCCCAGTGACTAAATGGTAGAAACTTCGGTATTTGCAGCCATATGCCGTCTTCACCTTCCTGCTCTCCCAAACAGTAGGGGGTAAACGAGGAAAATCAGAAGAAGGGTCAAGGGTAAGGGTCATTAAGTTTTATGAAATGTCTAAAGAAAATTCCCCGAAAACAAGTCATTTAAAAACTGCTATAATATGTGTATTTTGTAAGATATTGCCATGAAAAAACTATTAACAATAGTTTACCATTCTAGTTTTGAAAACAATTTGAAGTTTTTCAGAATGCTGTTACTAAAATACGTTCATGTGACGTTTTTGCATCCAAATTTTACAAAAAAACGTATTTGGAGGATATTGCATTCACTACTATAGTGACGCCGTCCGGGGGACAAAAGCAAATTATTTATTTAGACACTTAAGTGATTCAGTTAGCCAACTTGGCCTTGTAGTTTCTAAAACACTTTCAAGTTATAAAAGAATCACACACTGAAAAAAATCTAACTGAAATTCACTTTCTTGTTTATTTATCAAAAGTGCCCACATATCTTTGAGTGCAAAGGTACGGAGCCCTGTTGAGGACATTGTAACAGTGTAGAGCTTTTGTTACCCTGGGTTCAGGTCTGAAATCTCTTAGTTTGGAGTGCATACCGCCTTACACTGAGAGTGTTGTTACCTACCCTTTTGAGTTTGGTACCTACTGTAGAGGCGAGACTAATGCAGATTGTCGATTATATTTGCTTTATTATATATAATCATTGAAACATAATAAAGTATAGTTACAAGTGTGGCGTTGCTTAGCCGTGGGACCTTTAGATGAGTTATTACATGTTTCGATATCAAAGAATGGACCCAGAATCTATTGAAACACGGACCTTTATACCATGGGCCTGTGTGCACCTACACAGGTGCACCCATGCCCAAGGGACCGTGCATCGATGGGTCTGGAGGCTAACGAAAGGGGTGGAAATGTGGCACTTGGGGTACGATGAACCCCAAGGCTATGGTAACAGAAGAAAGCCGAAATACAGGGTGTTAAAACATGGAATATTTTTATGTCGTCCGGACGAGATAATAAGTCGTCCAGACGAGATAGTAAGTCGTCTGGACGAGATAGTAAGTCGGGTCAGGATGAAAGGATAAATATTGTTGGATAACTCTAAAACCTGAAACAAAGTGCACATAGAATTGAGTGAACACTGTACTAATATATGGTTGCAGAACAACATAACCATTTTTTTAAATTAAATCATGTGCTTTTTTTACACTCTGGGGGCTGTGCCCTCCAAACCCCCTGCAACAAGCTTAATTTAACCTAACACCATCTAATCACCGATATAAAAAAGTGTAGTTTTCCTCCAATCCAGTGTTCATCCTTTCGGCGAGACCCAACTTAGTCGGGACGACTTATATAGTATCTCGTCCGGACGACTTAGTATCTCGTCTAGACGAGATAAAACATATTCCATGTCCTCAACAGGGCTTCATACAAAGGTACACAGACATTTTTATTTCTATTTTCTGGATGTTTTTCAGCATGTGTGATGCTTATGTTACACTTTTTGTTTTGCCCATAAAAGACAACAATCAGAGTTCGAGAGATGTTTACACTGTATTTATTTTAAATACGAAATTTGTGAGATTCTGTTTTTTTATCCATGTAGATGTCTATGACAGTGGACGGTGTGTACAATGAACGAGGGACAACGGCTGGCACATTCACCATGCTATCAAGTAGTGTTATACACGTGGCCGGAAGTAAAAACACTTTGGAATTGCCAGGTTCACGAATGCCAAATAATTTTGTTGGTTGTCTTCGAAAAGTAAGCATAATATAGAACCAATTTAATACCTTTATCCAGACTTGTATTCATTCCTGGTGGCTTGGTTTTAACTATCATTTGTGGAAAATTAGCTCCCCCAAAGCTTAACTTGTTCATACAAACACGTGGTCTTGCAAGCTTCACTATATTTTAGAATCTTTAAGGCGCATTTACTAGTGAGCTGAAGATGATATTCCTGTATTGATTCTTGAAGCAGCAACTGAAAATGAACGTGTGTTTCAGCTAATTGTGTTGAGCCATCTTCAGCTGCAACAAAACAGCTCAGCTTTTCAGCTTACATAAAATTAGTTATAAAGCACCTCAAATGACAGACAATTAGAAAGCGGGACGAGCAGAAGTTGGCTCCGCCCTTTTTACGCCGAACACAACTTCTAATTGGTTAGTTATGTAGTCTGACGTCACATGCTCCGCCCATTTCAACGTCGAACCACACAAACAACCAATGAGAAGTAGCCGGTCGTCATAAAAAGGGCGGAGCCAACTTCTGCTTCTAATTGGCTGTCCTCATATATATGTATTTTATTACCCAAGATTGATGTCACGTAGCCTTGATAAGATAATTATTTGCATATAATACTGATTATACATTCATATTGGTCGATGGATATCATGTGATGATGACATCACTATAGCTGACTAGCTACAAAGGAGCTGAAATAGCTAACTACATTAGATGTAAGCTGTAATGCATTTTAAGCTCGAATTTGCTGCTTCAGCTGAAATCTTTCATCTTCAACTTACATGTAAATGTCAGAGCTGATAGAGGAAAAGCATAAGGTCGTACAACATTTCTGCTTCAGCTTATAAAATTTTCGTTTTCAGCCCACTAGAACCTGTTTCCTTTCTGGAAGAAGAAAAGGTGTGACTTGTTCATCCCATTTGTGTATCCCTTTCATGATTGGTACTTTGAGTTGCTAATACCTCGTCTTCACGATGATAGTTTTCACGATAGTTGCTGTCATGACAGCAACTATTGCGGGAACTATCATTGTAAAGATCACATGATAGTCACTATCACATTGTTATGACCCAGTTTTGCTCCTTCTTTAATTAGGAGGAGCAAGACTGAATCCTGATGTCGTCTGCTAAGCTGCTCGGTGGATGACATGAACTCCAGGTAGGGTCACTGTCAACCCCCAGGTGGAGCAGCCTGGGGGTACTTAATGGGATGGCAGCCATTAAGGAGGGACAGTGTAGTGAGACCCTGAGAAGTGAGTGGATGTGTTTTCATGATGTATTCATATTGAGATACATGAATAAATTATCTATTTATATTTTATACAACTACACTGGTGTCGTGTCACCTTATTTATCTGGGGAAGTTACTGTGGGTAGGGTGAGGTTTGCCGGTGGGAGATCACTGGCACTTCACCGTCCTGTTTCTGGCATTGTGGCCAGTACTTCGTGCGTGGCTCCACGGTGAAATGCATCGGGGAACACAACTCTCGGCCGGCGCTACCCAAGGACATGACGGTGCAAAAGGGCAGCTAAGGCTGCGATCCCGGCCTCAAGGGAGTCAGTAGTATGGTAAGATGGAGAAGTTTTGCCGGGTATTGTAACGGAGCCCAGTCAGACTGTTACACTTGGTGGAGGAGCCAGGTAGCTGTACCCAGCCCTCTTGCACGGTCAACAGACCATGAAAACTGTTGCACCACTGCCGGGCATGGACATTGTCCACGGTACAGCAGAGGGAAACAGTTTTGACCATAAGGTTGACCGTTAGATTGGTAGTATACTGTGGGGCACAGACAATTGTCTGTGGGACTACGGTAGAAACCAGTCTATGGCCAAGTTTGCCGTGGTACTATGGTGGAAACCGGTTTATGGTCGGGTTTACCGTTGGTAAACTGGTAGCACAATGGTTGACCATGCAGGACTGATTGAACACGGTAAACGGTCGGTTTACCATAAACTCACCATGGATTACAGACTTTTGTCTGTGGATCTGCCGTCAAAATCGGTAAAGGTCACTCCAACCATAAGGTTACCGTGGGACGCGAACTGTTGTTCGTGAAACTACGGTTGGTTACGGTTCTACCATTGTTTGACGGTGTTTCATGGACTTTGGTCTATAAATTCACCGAATTACATGGTAGATTACCCTACCCTACATTTGGTGGCTGTTTCTTGCCATGTTCGCACGGCGAAAGTCGGCCGAGACCCCGTTTCTTCCGATGGCTGGTCAGGGAAACGGTGTAGATGGGGGTTTGGAGTTGCATTCCCGCACCATCGGCCGTGGAAGTCGGTGGAAGTCGTGGTAACGGACACGGTGGTTTCCGAGGACGAAGGTGCCGTAGGGGGTGTCCCTGCGGACCGACCTCCGCTCGGAGACTTTGTGATGGTGCGACCGCACCATGGTGGCATTGTCTCCGACGGAGCACCGTTGGACAGTGTTAAATTGGTTGTGAAGACTGGCAGAGACAGGCACGTGGCCATTGGCCGGTGCCCTAGCCTACACCACCACCGGTCTGGTTGGACATGGTGGGAGACTTAAGTTTGTCGGTAGAGACCTTGTCAGGTAGTCCACAGGCCACGATGTTATGGTTGGGATCAATGACCGAGGAGCAACTTCTGGCAGTTGCCAGGGGGATAGATGTCCTGCAATTGCAGGGACATCTGCCCCAGTGGATCCAAGGGATCCATGGAGAGCAACCACGGTTCACACCATTGCCCGTGCACCCAAGAGGTGTACAGAGGGAGGTGTCCCAGTTTTGACCAGGCAGATACTTCTAGGAGGTACTTGGACTGCTCCTATGAGAGTTGGTCACGGAGTTCCTCCGGCCGTTCAGCAGCCGGTGGTCCAATTGGTGGAACCACCGGAAGCTGAGCACCATGCTGACACTTCAGGGAACCAAAGCAGGGCACCACGGAAGGTAAGTACTGCTCTGTGGATGCCTGCTCCGGCCATCCCATCGGAGGTTCAGGCATTTGGGTTCTTCAACCCGTTCCACTCATTCATCCAGTATGATGGACAGGAGGACATGACGCCTTTCCTCCGACAGTTCGAAGCTAAGGCTAGAGCTCAGCGCTGGATGGACGAGGCCAGGTGCATTTACTTAACGTATCTGCTGCATGGCCCGGCTGAGGAATACTACGCCAGTTTGGTGGAGTTTCAGCCGGACCTAACCTGGACGGAGCTAAAAGCGGCCATGTTTCAGCGATTTGGAACCAAGAATCAGGCTCAGGCCTGTTTCGATCATTTCGAATTAATAATGCAGGGGCCGACTGAGTCTCTCCAGGCATTCTACTAGTGGTTCAAGAAGAAACTGCAGCGGGCGATCCTCAAACCGCTTTGGGGATCGAAGGCCAAAACGATGTGTCACCACCGAGGCAATGTTGGTTGAGGCCGATATGCTGATGGCGGGAGAATTGCCTGCCCATACCTTGACAGTACCAGAGACCAAGACTACGGTCAAGGCCTCTAGTGCTGTGGCACAGCCCAGTCTACTTCCAACCCTGCGGGTGCGAAGGCGACTGCACTGTACAAATCTGATGGTGCGACTGCCAAGACCAAAGGAAGGAAGGGAGAAAAGACTGGATGGCAGAACCAGGGTGGAAATCAGTCCACAGCAGCACCATCTGGGTCCGGTCAAAAGTCTGGAGGTGGAGGTCTTACTCGTACCGCAACCAGGTTCATGCTTCAGGTGTAACCAAATGGGTCACTTGAAGGACTGTCCAAAAGCTATGGCCCAAGACAGTTAGCACGGGTAACACCTGGTGAAAGCCAAGTGGTGCGGTACCTGCCAGGTCTAGCACCCATGGTACTGCAAGGCCGTGAGTATCTGCAGGGCTTGTGACAAAGGTTCACCTTCGTTAAACCACTGCCGGTCGCTGCAGAACTGAGTTGCAGTCGACCGGGTATGCTGAAAAACTCAGGTGTCTGGCAAAGCCGGTAAAGTGAAGAAGGGGACTTACTTTTGGGTGGTCCCTTGTGGCAAAGGCAGTATGAAGGGCTATGGCCGCTTGTGTTGTCAAGTTCTTGAAAGATGAGATCTTGTTGGTGTATGTACACCAACAACTCTCATCTCGAACCGTGGATCCCAGTTCTGTGGCAAAAGTTTGCACAAGTTCCGGGAGCACTATGATATAGCACAGCACTGAGAGTCCAGGTTGGGGATTGATAATTTTCCTGACGGTCTGGTCCGCGACTTGCTTGACCAGCAAGCCGTGGAAGAGTGTGCTCGTCAAAATTTGGCAGCTGCTCAGGCAAGGCAAAAGAGCCAGTATGACACTGACCGGGTGAAGCCACTCCTATACCAGCCTGGAATGAAGGTCTTGATGAGGGATATGGCTGGTAAGCTCAGCCAAGCCAAGATATGGAACTTTGCATACAAGGCTGAACTGGGTACGGTGGTCTGACAGGTTTCTGACCTGGTCTACGAGGTGGAATTCGTAGATGGGTATGGTCGGAAAGTGCGGGACCGGTTTCATGTTGAGAATTTGAAGCCGTACGTTCCCACATGTGGAGTTTGTGAAGGAAGATGGCCTGGGAGGCTCTGACATCTCTTCTAACCACGAAGGGACCAGTGATGCCGAGTCCAAGGCTGATAGGACGGTGGAGGATGGTGATGTTTCTCCGGAACCATCCAGTCAGCCTATCCTGGCTGATGAGTCTACTGACTCTGAGGTAGATGAAGCCCCTCAGCCCTGGTATAACCTCCGACCGAGGAAACCGAAGGCTTTCGAGGTGTTACAGGCTTCCTCTGGGGCACCAGAAAGCGCCAGGACCCATCAGGGACTATGAGCCTCTGCCCTAGTGGGAGAGAGCAGGCCAATCCCTGGAGTGGGATGATGGCCTGGTACGGAGAAGTAAGAATTGGAAGCCCAATAACCCCTTGATGAGACACTGCCTGTCTGTCACAGACAGATGGCGGTTGCCCAGGGAGAATTGGGTGAAGAAATCAATAACTTCCAGCTGTAGACTTCGAGTGGAGTCTGCAGAAGTCATTTCTATTCGTGATCTCTCTCCTGAGTCTTTTCCTATGTATTCTCACCGTGTATCTGCCCCTAAAATGGACGATGATGATAGGGTTTCCATGGAAACAGTGGTGGAGGCAGCTAATGTGTGTTTTAGCCACCAAGCTGCCACTGTTAATCGATTAACCAGTTAAATTAGCTCCTAAGCACCATCTTGTTTGTTTTGGCAAACGAAAAAGATCACTTGCCGTCAATTTCATCAACAAACGTTTGTTTTACCGGGAAAAATCGGAGAAAAGACCAGCGACTGAATGCCAGAAAGCATAAAGTAAGTCCCTATAGGGGATTCTTCCTTTTCTGCCTGTTGGCAGTTTATTTAAATTGTACTAGGGTGTGTCAAGTGGTCCTTGACCAGCGTTGTGTTTTTGCCCAATCAGAGAATACTGAGAAAATGTTCTCAGTATCCTCGTTTTGTGTATAAATAGGACGTGTTTTTTGATATTGATCAAGCATTCTGTAAACAGAGAATCTATGCCCAATTTGGGATAGATTTCAATGTAAATAATTGTAAATAAACTGTTATGCTTTAAAATTGCCAAGTCTTATTTTTAATACTTATTGGACAGAACGAAAGTTCTCATCATTCACCATCTCGAACTGCCAACCCAGGTGTAAACCTGGATCATCACTTCTCGATGGAACTTCAAAGAACAACACGCCCAACCAACTTTTAACTGGGCGAAAGCCTAAGGACTAACAGACAGCTAAAAGATCCATTTTAACTGTAAAAGTTCAGCAAGGAAGAACTTGTGAGGAAACAGAAAGGGATTAATTTGTTTCCTTCCTCACGAACCAGGATAGAATAAGCAGCATAGCCTACCACTGTTTGGTATATTTTATCCCCCACAAGGTGGTTCATTACACTATCGTTACAGCTTTTTTTCGTCCTGCTACTTCACAATCGTGCAATAGCACGATGTGATTAGTAGCATGCGGTTTTTGAAGACCCAAGGACCGCATTATACTGTATCTGTCATTACAGCTTTTTTACAGCTTTTTACAACTACATCACAGTCGTGCAATAGCATTATTCGATTAGTAGCGTATGCAGTTTTCAGAGACCCAAGGACCGCCACATATGGTTTGTATCTTTCTTAGCAGTCTTTATATAAATCAGGCTTGGGCCTCTTCACCACAAGGTGGAGATACTTCGAAGAGGAAAAATGTTTTTTTTTTATGGAAAAAAGGACAGTAAAGAAGATGCACTTAGGCACACATGCACACACACACACACACTGGTATCCCCCAGTCATGCGTCCCAAGACACTGATGCACAAACACAAGCACTCACAAAGAGCTGTAAAGTAATGTTTGTAAGGAAGACTGCAAAAGTGACTATGACAAGCGTCAAAAGTTCTCTTTTGAGGTTTCTTCGTTTATAGGTACATGCTAGAAATGAAACACAGCACATACACTAACACACGAGAACTGAAGCACATGCAGGTTTTTACTGGTTTAAAGTTGAAAGCGCTTTAGAAAGACATCGCCCCATGTGTGAAGAGCATAAAACGGCCAAAATTTGATTACCGATGAATGTTTTTCTTCTATGGGGCTTGAAAAACCAGGGTCCTCTAACGTCACTTTCATTAGATGTTTGGGCCTGTTCTCATAAATTCATTTATACCTGTGTTGTAATTGTCCTAGAAGTAAAACCTTATTGTAGTTATCCAAGTTTTCTTCCAAAATATGTTGAATGGCTTTTTAAATGTCTCTTAAAGTATGTTGAATGGGCATTTTATTTTATTTTCTTTCTCGATATTGGAGCTTCCCAAGATTCAGTGGGGATGAGGATTATTTTCTCGGCCAATACGGGAGAAATTAACAGAGGAAGCCAACCCTCTTTTTGTTTGATGAGAATGTTTTTTTTTTTACTTTGGAGTTGCTTTTGGATTGACCAATTTATTCAGTACATGCCTATATGGCCGTAACTTTCTTTTTTCACGTTCACTCAGCACAATGTTAGAGTTTTCAATATTATGCGTACAATCACACAAACACTGAATAAAATCCAAGTTAGAGTTCTTTAGAAGTTCTTTTTGAAGTCGTGGATTACTTTCCACAGCTACGTGTAACCTGTGAATGTTACGATTGAGCCGTGAAGGAATCTTGACTTATTTTCATCGTTGTTTATGTAAAATACAACGGTATACTCTCCTGGAAATATTTTCGTTCTGAGATGAGAGTTGTCATCCGCATTCTGCGTGAGATCAATCATCAAGTAACTGTTCGGATCATGAGTACTCTGGTTAAAGGCATCGATCATAAGCTTGGTGTTACCATGATACATCTAATGCAATAAATGAGCAATTTGAGATTTGTCATGAGGGTTTTTAAGAAGAACCAAATATGAAGCATTCAAAGAAATGATGTGCTGATATGGGTTCTTGTCAAAAATATTTTGAGTAATAAATATAACACATTTCGATGATGTAAATTGCACGTAAAGTGTTGAAAAACACCCCTATCCACATCTTGAAAAAGATCTTCGAGTACAATAAGCTGGTTTCTATCACATCTAAACATCTTCATGTCAGGCATTCCTTTTAAAAATATTGCTCGAGTCCCATAAAGAGAATACCAGTCTTGATATTGAGAAAAGTGCCACGTTACTTTCTCCGGTTGGGGCTTAATCATTTCCCTGGCATGATCCAAGATTTTCTTAACAAATGTTGTTTTCCTCGCAACTGTTGGGACCGGCAATAATCGTCCTAAATGGTGCCATCAACAGAATGAATGAACTATTTTTTTCCATGATCGTTACGGAATTTTGCGGTAGTTGTATATTGGCAGGTACTTCCATTTTATTGGAAATAGTGTCACAACCCAGTTTTGCTCCTTCTTTAATTAGGAGGAGCAAGACTGAATCCTGATGTCATCTGCTAGGCTGCTTTAGTAGGCTGCCTGGCAGACGACATGAACTCCAGGTAGGGTCACTGTCAACCCCCAGGTGGAGCAGCCTGGGGGTACTTAATGGCAAGGCAGCCATTAAGAAGGGACAGTGTGGTTAGACCCTGAAGTGAGGATGGATGCTGTTATTTGCTACTGGTGGCCTAGATGGCCACCATTTTTATCAATCCTTTGTTCTTCTTTTTGGTGGTTGTTTGGGTTTTGTTTGTTCTCCTGCTGGCTGAATTATCCAGCAGTTCTTGCACAATTAATTGTTATATTAAATTATATTATTTTTTGACTTAAACTACACTGTGTTCATGTCATCATTATTTGGGAAAGTATACGTGGGGAGGTTGGGGATACGCCGGTGGGGTTATGCTGGCTCTTCACCATCCTGTTTTTGTCCGGGGTGGCCGGTACTTCGCGTCAGGTTCCACTGTGTGATCTATCGGGGATGCGATTATTATACGATGCTGATTACTTGAACACATATTCACCGATATGCACTGCCGTTGCTTCTTCGAATCTGGATTTTGCCAGTTGGAGGACGAGTGCGTAAGTCACTATAATATTACCGAATGAAGGTGATCCTCGATACACTTCGTCCAACAAGAAAGTTAATTCTTGGTTCAAATGTGAGACAGTTTTTTAAGTTGTTGCTATGGATTCAAACGCTTGAATATCCTTATTTCGAGCTTGTTCAGCGAGTTTGTAAATTGTTCGTAAAAAGTTGGAATTCATGCTTTTCGCACGATTATTTGGTTATACGATACACATAAATGGCAATTTTAGTAGAATCCTGCATGTTGATTACCTTCTCATTATTGAAAGATAAACACAACTAACTCATTAAAAAGTATAAAGTGGCTAGCGTTCATACTGCTTGTTATGGTGGGTATGTCGTAGAAATGTCTGTATTGTTGCCTATAGAACAAAAGCTTATAAACTGGTTGGCCTTAAAACATGTGATGCAGAAATGACCCCCTGAGAGTCTATGGGAGATTGGAATGTGGTGTGCAAAATGTGCCTCCAATAGTAGTTTACGGGAAAAAGTGATGCAGAAATGACTTTTCCCCTACTACTACTGTACCATACATACTTGGGTATTAAATTAAGCCAACATCTTCATTTGTTACGCTTGTGGTATATTAAGAGCCTAGATACACTTCCTCCATCTTGTTGTTTTGAGCAGACGATGAGACAAATGAGTGTTATTATTTGGTGTTACTAAAACTGCAAGAAATCGCCTCACAATCACTCAATTAAAATACAGTAAAGCACAAAATGCAATAAAAAGTATTGTTCTTTAAGTGCTCGATTTATATAATTTTTGAAAAAGTCCTTCCATTTTTAAACAATGTTCAAAATAACCCCCAAAATAACCCCATGTTAAATCCAATTGGATCAAAAACTGTTCCACAACCGTTTGAAAAACTCTTGTTAAAAACGATTTAGAACAATAACAAAATATTTAGCGCATACTTTCATGTATTGGCTTCACCATGTTTTCTTTTTATAAGCTCAGCACATGAAATTATTTTTCTATTAATTATTATGTGACTTGAAACCTGGAGAAAAACCGTTAAAAAACCGTATTTCCATCAAACACGATCGCAGCGCCTACATTCGGAGAAAATTTGAACTAAACACTGTATCTAGGCTCTTAAAACAATTATTATGTATACAAATATTAAAATAAGTGACATTCAACAAAAAAAAACACAAATTTTATTTTATTTTTAGTTATAAATTTATATTTATTTATTTTTTTTTTTCAATTTTTGAGTTTTTTTTACAGTGCTTATTAAATTTTTAGTTTTATTACCGAAATTTACCGGTTTCGGTAATGCTGCATTACCGATAAACCGATAATGCTATAAGGTGGCCGGTAATGGAAACCCTAAAGTATATATATTTAAAATTTATACATGTACAATTGTACGTGCAATATATAAATGTAGAAATAGCAAAGAGAAAATCTTTTTAATAGGCTCTTGCTCTATTTGACATAAAAGTAATTAACTTCGGTTAGGAAAATAAAGTGAAATGTCATATACAGTGCATCAAGCTATACAGTACAAAAGAGAGACCTCCCCTAACATTGTTGTATATTTGGAAGCAACAACAATAACAAAAAAGGCTGCTTTGCTTCATTTTTTTATATTCACATTCTGGTTTTGTTTTGTTGACAGGTTGAATTCACTGCAGACAGTCTGAATCTTAACCTAATCGATCTGGCTCGCAATAGCAATAAATTCATCAGTGTTCATGGGAATGTCCGTTTCATGTGTCAAGAGGTTGAGGCGGCAGATCCGATCACCTTCACAACTAAAGATTCTTATTTGGTAAGGTTTAATTTATTTCTTTCATTCGAAATTCAAACTTCCCAATTCCTTCAATAACATCAAAGTGTCAAAAATTGTTTTTTTTTGTAAACATTGATGTGTAATATCAGTTAAAAACAATGACAAAACAGACCTATATTAGAATATTGTTCCCCAATATGGAGCCCAATAAGAAGTAACTTAACGCATGAAATAGATATGGTACAGCGTAGGGCTACAAAATTTGTGAAAGGAAGATACGTGTATATTGACGTGTATGTAACATCCCCGTTTCCGTCGGGTTAGTAGAGTGATCTCTGCTAGCCATCTAGAAGTGTCGAGTGGATGTTGATGATTAAGTCTTTCGGTCTATTGGCTCCTGTGTTGCTACTTAACCACCAGGGACACAAGGGTCGGTACCTCAGGAGACCTGTGGTAGAGAATATTGTAGAGATGTCGTCTTACACTCGGCTGCTGGAGACTTCGTTGTCCGGTGGAAACATCGGCTACGTGGCGGCTATAATTCTAAGTCCCACTCCCATAAAATGACTGAGTCCACACATTGAATTCGTATGATGAAAATGCTCTTTTATTCAATAAACAGAGAGTCCTGTAGATTGAGAGATATCGCATCGGTCTTAAGCATAAAGACGGTCTGTCCGATCTGCCTGATCTATCCGATCTGTCCTCTCAATCTACAACCTCTTGTATTTATACTCAAAATACAATACAAACATCTGATTATGATAACAAAGGCTCCAGGTGTGTCCAAGTCTCTTGGACACACTCGGACCTAGAAGTGAACTGTCACTTGACAAGAAAACGAAAACATCTATAAGATGTATAAATTATAACAATACAGAAGGATGTACGATCATCCTCCTATTAACAATTTGTAAAGATTCTCACGTCCAAAAGTTCTGCATCGATGGTTCTTCTAGGATCTATCCTATTAACCATCGATGTAGTACTTTTGGGCTATTCTTCTCATCTTTGGAGGGCAGGGAGTCATCGTCGTAATGACCTCCCGGCCACCCCCAAGCATGAGGTGAGAACCTTTCATCGATACAACTTGATTACAGGGTGTCTACAAAAACGGACGAATTCTAAACGGTGAATTCGTTACACCCCCCAACTAGTTTAAGAGTACGTCCCTGTACTCTCAAAAAGTTAACTATTAAAAATACCCGTTGGTATGAAAATCTATACGATAAAAATTATGATCCCGTTGGATAATAAAATTTAAAAATCACAACTCGTGATATTAATAGCATCTCGCTATTTTAAAAATTCCCGCTTGGAATTAAAAACAATTCTAAAAATTGACAAATAGGCGAAAGCCTATCAAATTACAAAAGGGACAATCCCCTAATATAAAAACTTCTATAAAAACGCAGGCAACTGCCTTAAAAACTACGAAAAATTCTAGACAACGGTCTATAAAAATAAATGCGAACGTGCATTAGAAATACAAAATACAAAAAGTATAAATATAATACTTAAAATACTACAAAAACAAACAATCAAAACAAAGCAATATTACGACCCCGGCCATGCTAATACGTCTGGTCGGCCCATCCAATCGCAGGGCTCTCTGGTCCTCGACGCAGTTCCATTTCGAGGAACTCGGCGGCTCCAGCCGATCCCTTGTAGTAGCGATGACTTCGGCGACCCTCGGCATGACTGGTGGCTTCATCGAACATGAGATAGGGACGGTCATCGTGGAGGGATGGCCTACGAATCGGGTTCCTGACGATGCGAATGGGACGATCTTGATCCCATCGAAAGAACTGTCGCATCCACCGGCGAATTTCATCGTCGTTTTGTTCCAGGTGGAAGACATCGTCGTAATAATGCACTGTTGTCTTGTCCAGCCGATTGTTGATCACCAAGATGAGCGACAAAGCCCGGACGACGAGTACGACGATAAAGACTTCTGTGTCTGCAGGAAGAGAGTTCCTCGGTGGGGTCTCATTACTCTCGAAGAGCCCCAGGTACAGATGGCGACGCGGCGTTCGTTTGCGCTGCCATTGAACAAATAAATTGTTCAGTATCGTCTCATCCTCTCGTGTACTCCGGTGTGGCTTCGTGATGGGCTTACCATCAGGGACCTTCAAGGAGACCGTGGGAGCCCCCAATGGTAACCCCAGACGCTCCTTTACTGGCCTTCGTTTTGGCACAGCACCCATAGCCTTGGTCGACTCGTTCTTTGCCTTGGTTTCGATCCCGACAGCTTCTGTTGCTTCGGGAAGCGTCGTGGAAGCCCTAGGACACCCAGGAGCTTCTACTTCGCTCCCGGCGGCTTCCATTTCGCTGCTAATGACGACGTCATCCTTGTAAAGATGCCCCTCCGTTCGTGGGCAAATGTCACGAAGCGTGATAGCATTGTTTGGGGCTTTGCAGAAGAAACTCTTAACCTCAGAGCGAAGTTTGGTCCTCAGGCCTCTGCTGGGACGGTTTTGTTCAACGAGAGGCCTTGGCTGCCTCCAACGTCGAACGCCGCGTACCAGCAGGTCTTCTGGGAGGCCTGAATCCCGAACCTTACTGCGAAGAGTTGTTTCCTCTCCCCAAATTCTGCTGTCGTACAGAATGACTCGTTCACCATCGTTCGTCTCATATACGTTATTCATCAAGGAGAGTCCCTGCTGATGGTATGCAACGGCCAGATCGACTAACTGATGAAGTTGCTCCTGATATTTCGCCCTTGGATCTGTTGTAGGACTGTCCACACTCTTGTTGGTGGTCTTCAACTGGACATAAGTCCTTGCAGCTTCCGGCTCGGCAACCTCTGGCTCGAGGAGATCCATCCCCTCTTCATCAATATAGAGCACGTCGTTATCTTCGTCGTTGTTGCCTTGCAACTTTTTCGGGACTCCCTGTGACACGGAGATCATCATCACCTCGGCTTCATCGATCTTGATGGTCCGTTGGTTGAGGTGGGCCACAGCGGACTCCGTGAGCCCTTCCTCACGTCGACGCTTGGCTTCTCGGTGTCGCCTGCTTGGCTTGTTCTTCTTCCGTAGAGCCACTTCGGTTGGAGCGGTTTCAGCTACGGGTGGACTGACGAGAGGTGCAGGTCTCTTAAGGGAAGGCACAGCGGTTTTTACGGATGCTGCTACAGGCTCCACAAGTTCCCTGTAGGCTCTTTCCGCCTTCCTTAGAGCTGTACTTTTTCTAACGTACTCGCCTTTCTCGTTCCATATTTCATTGATGCTACGATTGGGTACTGGTGGTCGATTGCGTCTACTGTGGCGCTCCCAGTCCGCAGGGGACCACTCTTCCGTCCCTCCCGTTTCTCCAGTTTTGCCCCAATTTCGTGGTTCAGATCCTCCTGGACCGCATTGTCCGGGTGCAATCGCTCGGTAGAAGTTCGGTTGTCCGGCACCTATGACCCCTGGTAGTATCTTTTTCGATTGCTTTTTGGTGTCCTTTCTCGATGGTGTGGGGATGATTGCATGTTCCCACAACCCATCAGCAATTTCTTTTTCTAGAGCAACCGCTGCAGTGTCGAAAACCATTTTAGAACCGCCTGGTATCGGCACAATCGAACTGATCTCGGTTTTTGCTCGTTCAAAATATCGTCCTCTTTTGTGGGCACGACCCTGCAAGGTGGGCCCACGGACACCGTGACCCCAACCTTGCCTGGTAGTGGCCACATCGTCGTAGAGGTTTTCTAGCGGAGATTGCATGGTGATACTCCTTTTTAAGAGAAAGGACAAAGAAAAAGAGTTGGATTTCCGGAGTCCGAAATGTACATTTTTCTCTTGACTCCTTCTTACCCTTTTCGATCCATTTCCTTGCCGTCGATCCTCTTTTCTCTTAGTCCAATCGTAATTCCACACGATGACAATCCCGATTGGCACAATTAGAAGTAAACTTTCGATGTTTTTCCAAATTAAACAACAGAATTTTCTCAATTTGTCCACGATGCAATTATAACTTTCCAAAATATGGCTGATAACGGTATAATCCGCCTTGATATCATACAGATGCCAAAAAATAGTGCCGGTACATGTGTATAGCACATGGGCACAACTGTCAGTTGTGAAGAAGATAAACAATAGGACCCGGATCCATAGTGGTGCGAGGCTAGTAGACATTTCACTTAATGTATCCCTCCGCCCACGTGTTTCTTCTATGCTTGGTAGCGTCATTGACCGCTCCCTGTTCACTTCCTTATGTGGGACGTCATTTCCATCTGTGGCGTCACTAGCATCGATATCATCGTCCATTTTTGTTGTTTCATCGATAACTTCCGCGTTTTTCACCTCCATTTGAAATTCCATCGGCGAATTTACATCTTTTTCGTCGATTTTCATCGTTTCTTCAGGAATTTCGCTGATTTCTTCAACAAATCCAATGGTTTCCATGGTAAAATTCGTCTTGTTACCATATTCTCTGGTGAATTTCATCGCATCTTCGCCAGGTAAGTATGAGAATTGTTGCTGGTTATCGTCTGCTGCCATTTTTCTTCTAATTTCGACGTTACGGTCAGAATGCTTTCGGATTGCTTTCGTAATTATCTCAATTTCTTCTTCATCCTCAGAAGATTCGATCCAAGCATTTTGGCATCTGCAGTGTCCACAACATCTCTTCTTACGCGAAGGTAAGTTTTTCTTCTTGACAAACGCTGTCATTTCTTTTTCTTTTACAGGTTCCGATTCGGATTCTTCTGGCGATGAGTTACCCATGGACTCCAGGGTGTCTCCAGTCGTTGGAACATTGGGTCCGTCCTTTTGGTAAGTCTCATATAGTGGTCTCAGGTTTGCAACGTTTACAGAGTCCTCCACTAATCTTCCAGCTCGATTCTCGTAACTCAATCGGTATACGGTGTCCGATACTTTCGACACAATCGTATATCCCTGTCTCCATTTCGTTAAGAACTTCTTGTTCTGTCCAGGCCTGATTCGCATGTCTCGTACAAGTACTTTCTGTCCGATTTGGTACTCGTAAGGCTTCTTATGCCTTTGGTCGTAGTACTTCTTTCGACGATCATGTGCTGCTTTCAGGTTCGCCCTGGCTGTTCTTAGTTCTTCTTCTTGGCGTTCTTCCGCCTGTTGTCGAACATCCACGAGGTTTCCTGCCTCGTTATCCACAATAACTGGTCGTTCTGGAACTAAGGTGTCTACTTTAGTTCTGGGCTCCCTCCCAAACATGAGTCTGTACGGCGTAAACTTTGTGGATGAATGTACAGATGAGTTGTACGATTCCAAAACTTCATCCAGTTTTGTAGCCCAATCAGTCTGGTTCTTCGCAGGAGTCAGATACTTTTTCATAGTCTGAATAATGCTTTTATTCGTCCTTTCGGCGAGACCATTACTTTGCGGATGGTAGGCAGTTGTTGTTTCGTGCTCTATCTTGTTTATTTTCAAGAATTCTTGAGTGTTCTTCGCAACAAACGGCGTCCCTCGATCCGAAATGAGTTTCTCTGGTATCCCGAAGATTTTCTTTACGTCTTTTGCTAGGAAGTTCATTACGATTAGTGCGGTTGTGCTTTTTACTGCTTTAGCAACGCAATATCGAGTGGCGTAATCGACTGCCAACAAGATATGCTTGTTTCCTCCAACCGACGGTACTAATGGTCCAATGAAATCCATTCCCCAGCAATCACAAGGCTTTCCAATGGGCATTTCTTGAAGGAACCCTTCAGGTTTCTCCGTACCCAGCTTGTGTAATTGACAAATCTCACATGAGCGCACATATTCGAATATGTCGTGCTTCATGTTATTCCAATAAAATCTTTGCCTGGCTCTATTCCAGGTCTTAGTTTGTCCCTCATGACCAGCATCGGGCTCGTCATGGCATAATCTCATTACTTCTGGGATGAGATGTTTTGGCACCACATTCACGAGTGTGGGTACGGAACTTCCGTGAAACACACAAGCGAACAACTTGTTGTCGTAATCGCAAAACAACTTATGAAGAGGTGACTCTGGTTGGTTACGCAACTCCTCACGAATCTTCAAAATCTCGGGGTCCAATTTTTGCTCCACCTTCCAATCCCATTGTAAGGTTACATTAAAGATCACACTGTCATCTAGGTCTTCCGCTTCTGGGATGGCCTTCCAGTTAACAGGCACTCCTGCTGGATATCTTGAGAGGCAATCGGCTTCGACGTGAAGTTTCCCCTCTTTGTAGATGATTTTGTAGTCGTACTCCTGCATTAGCAGCTGCCAGCGACCAAGTCTTCCTTCTAGACGTGCTGCAGTTTTCATGTAGCATAATGCGTGGTGATCCGTCACAATTGTAAAGGGCTTCTGGAACAGGTACGGCCGGAACTTGGTGACTCCATAGATTACTGCTAGGCACTCCTTATCCGTCGTACTGTAGTTCTTTTCCGCGTCCCTTAGAACTCTGGAGACACTTCCAATGATCTCCTTTCTTCGTTTATCCTCTGACTTCTGGTAAAGCATTGCTCCAATTCCGTATCCACAGGCATCAGTATGCATAAATATTGCAGCCTTCGGATCATATACGGCAACCAATGGAGATTTCGACAACATATTCTTTAGCGTGCGGAATGCATTCTCGCAGTCAACTGACCATTCGAACGGTATATCTTTACCCGTCAGGTCTGACATTGGCTTCGCTATGTTGGCAAATCCAGGTACATGCTTTCGATAATAACCCGCCAATCCAAGAAAACTTCTGATTGCGGTTACATTGTCAGGAACTGGGAAGTTCTTTATGGCGACAACCTTATCTGGATCTGGCCGAATTCCATCAGGCGAGATCAGGTGTCCCAAATACTTCACTTCTTGGAATCCAAAGAAGCATTTCACTGGATGCAACTTCAGGTTTGCTGTCCTCAGCAGGTCCAAGATAGTTCTCAGTCTTTCCAAAAATTCTTCGAACGTTCTTCCAAACACTACGATGTCGTCAAGGTAGACAAGGCACGTTTCCCATTTGTGCCCGGCGAGTAGGATGTCCAATGCACGTTGCATAGTGGCAGGAGCGTTTCGGAGTCCGAAAGGCATTCTTACGAACTCGAACAATCCTCGATGAGATGTAAATGCGGTCTTCTCGATGTCGCTTTCTTCCATCTCGAACTGCCAGTATCCACTCTTCATATCCAGCGTTGCGAAGTAGCATGCTCCTCTCATGGAGTCTAATGCGTCATCAATCCTCGGTAATGGATAAGTGTCTGCCTTTGTAATCGCGTTCAACTTCCGATAATCTACACAGAAACGGTAGGAGCCATCCTTCTTCTTTACAAGGACGATGGGCGATGCATACGGCGATTTCGATGGCCTTACAACCCCAGATTTCTTCATCTCCTCTAGCGTCTCATCAATTACGATGCGTTCCCCAGGCCCGCATCTTCGTAACGTGTCTCGAACAGGTAAATTATCTCCAGTTTCGATCTTGTGTTTGGTCAAATTCGTAGCTCCCAGGTCCTTAGATGAAAAGGCGAAGATCGGTTGGAACTCCTTCAGTAGGATCGTCAACTCTTCTCTTTGATCATCTGTCAGTTCAGGACCAAGTTGAATTTCTTTTTCAAAATCAACGGGTGCTTCTCCGATGTCTCTAAAGTTTTCCTCTTCGGAAACTTTGCAGGCTTGCTCTTCTTCTAGTTCTTCTAGAAGTTCGAAGTGTCCAATAGTCTCGCGGTCTCCAATCCCCACGGACTCCAGTGTGGTATTCAGGAGTTGGACTTCCAGTTGTGATGTTCCATTCCCTTGTAGCACACTGCTGGCCACAACGATGCCTTTTCGATTAAAGAGACTATCGTTCGTTTCAATCATGAGTACTTCGTTTTCCTCAATGATCCGCCCTGCAGCTACTTTGAGGTTCAAAGCCTGGCCCGGATTTAACGTAATCCTTCCTTGGGCTTTTACGCAGCTTTCCTCTCTAGCTTTTATGGCATAGGAGTTATCCAGATGGCTATTCTGAGCACATCCCTCCTCTTTTAACTCTTTGAAGAAATTCCAGGGAAGGCTACTACGCGCACTTCCTTTCTTCAACAATTCTCGTGTTCCTTCGTAGAACATCTCATTAGCAAAGTAGATCTTGGAGGTCTTCATGGAAATGATGAGATCAAACGCAGCTCCCAGGTCTCTCCCCAGCAGTGCTTCTCGTTTTCCATCTATGATGAGCATCCTTGCCGTTACTTGCTTTCCGTTCAACTCGAACGTTGGCCACAACTGACCCAGTACCTTAATCGGTACCCCTCCTACTGCGCCTAATGCAGGTGCGTTCCGGATTGGTCCATATCGAAGTCCGTACTCTTTGGCCATTGTGCCTGACAAGATAGTGAACCCAGTTCCGCTATCCGCCAAAAATCGAACTGGTGTGCCGTCAACCTGAATGGTAATCTTGGCAACATTCTCATCGGGCGTAGTATCTCCTACCTCGATGAGTTCGCATGAGGTGAGTAGGCTGTCTACAGTGATTTCGACACTCTTTCGACAACAAGCCCTACTCCTCAATAAATCTCCAACTTCAACGGATTCAATAACCTCGCTGTTCGCAGGGATCCTGCTGGTATCATCTCCTCTACCGATAGCTGCATTTACAATAGCCTTCTTGGATTTCTTAGCATCAGTTTCGGCCTTGCCCGAGGCAATAACATTGGATGTTACATCTTGAGGGATTTCCTGAGCAACATTGCTTATCCCCGGTATACACGCCGCAGAATTCTGTTGGGTCCTTCCCTCAATTCCGACTGGCACCGCAGAATTCTGTTGGGTCTCTCCCTCAATTCTGTCTTGATTAACTCCAGTTTCCATGGCTTCCACAATTCTCTTTGCTTCCTCCAAGCTATTCGCGTAAACTACCATAGCTTTCGTAGGTGACCAGATGATGGGTTCCGGAAATATCTCCTCGATGATTTCTCCCCTTCGACCAGTATCCTTTCGCAGCTTCTTATATTTTCGTGAATTCCGTTGTCGTTTTCCATTCGTAATGCCGACTAACAACTCCGACGATTGCTCAGGGAGTCCTTGAGTGTCCAAATCACATGGTCTCTTCGGTGCTCCAGCCTTTGGTCTAGTTGTGGCGACATTCGAAATGCCGACTAACAACTCCGACGATTGCTCAGGGAGTCCTTGAGTGTCCAAATCGCATGGTCTCTTCGGTGCTCCAGCATTCCGTCTAGTTTTAGTGACATTGGTAGCTTCGCTCACGCCCCTATTCCCCCCCAACAAAGCTTTGTCCACAATGTTTTGGGAATTGGCGATCGCTGTTTCGTTTCGATTTTGTCGTTTTCCAGAGGGTTTTCCGTTCTTAAAGGGCGGTAGGCCCCTCTTTACTGCCACCCTTTCTAGTTTAAATCAGCCGGGTTTTCCTCTCGCAGGAACTTCTTCTGCCCGTTCTCGCTGACGACAAAATACTGCTGGCCATTTCTTCCAGTGGCCATTCCATGTTGAACAAGTCCAACGGTTCCATCCGCAACTACTTTCTTTGGGCAGTTTCTTGAAAAGTGACCCTTCTCGTGACAGTGATAACACTCTACTGTGCTGAGATCTTTCGGGGTTTTACTTCCATCTTGCGTTTGCTGACCATTGTAGTTCTTCTTCTGCGGATATCTCTGGTTCCATTTACGACCTTGTTGCTGATTCGAGTTCTGGTTGGTCTTCTGTTGCGTTTGGTTATTTGAATTTGATGGAGTCGAGTGGTTCGTTGGGTCCGCTTGATCTTGAGTAACAACCGCGTAAGAACGTCCTCCGTCCATTACTGCTTGCGTCTGTTTGGCATTTTGGCGTTGGTTATTCTTCTGTGGACCCTTGGAGACCTGGGTCGTCGTTTGTTGACCCATCGTTCCTTCCGGTATCCATAACCCATCAGCCATCAAAACTTCCTCGGTATCCTTGATATATGTCGTGTACAGCTTCAGATTGCTATTCGGCGCATTCTGTGTAGCATTACGTATAATCGGATGAAGTTTCTGCCGAAATTCCACAATCCGGTATTTGTCGGTTACCCCCGGTAACACTTTTCTACTCAAGTCAAGGTAGCGACCCAAAAACTGATTGGTGTCCTCTCCTTTCCTTTGGAGCATGGTATCCAACCTCAGCTTCAGTTGCACTAACTCGTCTCGACGTCCAAATCTTTCAATTAACTCGCTCCGTATGAAGTCCCACGTGGTCTTTCCTCGATTTTCTTTGTAGAAATTGGATAACCAACGTACTACGTCCCCTTCTACCGCCTTACGTAGGTAGTAGGTCTTGTGGACGTTGCTCCAGTCCTCCAGATCTGCGATACTCTCGTAGTCCTCCAGAAAGGTGTATACAGACGTCAATCCTTTGAAGGTCTCCAGATTCCGGAGTGGGTGAAGACTCTTGTACTTCCCATCCAGCTCCTCACAGGTCCGATGACGATTGCAAATTGGATTTCCTTCCAGCTCTTCTACGCTGGGATCCTCACTTGTTAGGCTTTCATCCTCTAGCTGGTCCGGGTTCTCTCTCCGTAGAATAGGAGTCTCAGGTAGGCGACCTCTCTGGGTCCCTCCACTCTTCTTCAACATGAGCGGCGTCTGGAATACATTAACCTGCCTTA
This sequence comes from Brachycybe producta, assembly GCA_036925085.1. Classification (NCBI taxonomy): domain Eukaryota; kingdom Metazoa; phylum Arthropoda; class Diplopoda; order Playtdesmida; family Andrognathidae; genus Brachycybe; species Brachycybe producta. Next base: position 4,432,021 of record JAUPFP010000010.1, on the reverse strand, counting down.
GGTTTTCAGCGTGGGCCGACGAGGGCTCCCCTTCAGTGTCCAATCCAGGAATCACTGTATGACGCTGCGATTCAGCGTGGGCCGACGAGGGCTCCACTCCGGTATCCACTTCTCGGACTACCGTATGACGCTGAACTGTACTTACACCACGCCCGCTCCGGAGTAACATCGATCCTGATGGTTGCTGGGCTTCGAACCAGGCCATCAGTCTCTCCCGTCTTTCAGCACTTAGATTTTGAAGGATACCTTCAAGTGGATCTTCTCCATCCATTTGGTTTGTATCGTCCTTCTCCCGTGTCTTCGACTTCGATTTCGGTCTGCCTTTCTTTCCTTTACCACCTGGTGTAACTCCGACATCATTGGTATTCTCTACTGGATCTGTAGTGAGGTACCCCGCACCTCTCGCATTTTGTAACATCCCCGTTTCCGTCGGGTTAGTAGAGTGATCTCTGCTAGCCATCTAGAAGTGTCGAGTGGATGTTGATGATTAAGTCTTTCGGTCTATTGGCTCCTGTGTTGCTACTTAACCACCAGGGACACAAGGGTCGGTACCTCAGGAGACCTGTGGTAGAGAATATTGTAGAGATGTCGTCTTACACTCGGCTGCTGGAGACTTCGTTGTCCGGTGGAAACATCGGCTACGTGGCGGCTATAATTCTAAGTCCCACTCCCATAAAATGACTGAGTCCACACATTGAATTCGTATGATGAAAATGCTCTTTTATTCAATAAACAGAGAGTCCTGTAGATTGAGAGATATCGCATCGGTCTTAAGCATAAAGACGGTCTGTCCGATCTGCCTGATCTATCCGATCTGTCCTCTCAATCTACAACCTCTTGTATTTATACTCAAAATACAATACAAACATCTGATTATGATAACAAAGGCTCCAGGTGTGTCCAAGTCTCTTGGACACACTCGGACCTAGAAGTGAACTGTCACTTGACAAGAAAACGAAAACATCTATAAGATGTATAAATTATAACAATACAGAAGGATGTACGATCATCCTCCTATTAACAATTTGTAAAGATTCTCACGTCCAAAAGTTCTGCATCGATGGTTCTTCTAGGATCTATCCTATTAACCATCGATGTAGTACTTTTGGGCTATTCTTCTCATCTTTGGAGGGCAGGGAGTCATCGTCGTAATGACCTCCCGGCCACCCCCAAGCATGAGGTGAGAACCTTTCATCGATACAACTTGATTACAGGGTGTCTACAAAAACGGACGAATTCTAAACGGTGAATTCGTTACACAGTGTATCTTCTATGCTTTACGAACTAAAATGGGAATCATTAGCAGGCCGTAGAAATGACCAAAGCCTTGCCCTTTTCGGACGTTTACTGGCTGATGATTATATTGCCCTACTTAATGACCTATTGAATACACATCCTCGTAAGGGAAGACACGGGCACTCAAATACTTAAAAAGAATTAATGGCTAGAACTGATGCATACTTTTGTTTTGTTTTCCCCAAATGTTATTAGACTATGGAATTCTCGTTCAGTTGATTTTGTTAGGACGATTTCAAATTAACAATGATGTCTTGTTTCACCTGAATGACAATCATTTGTGATCAGGAGCAATCTCCCCATGTCACATGGCTTTTAAGCTGATTGCCGTTGTACTGAATGTCTATATCCCACTGTTATTTACTTTGCAATATAAAGGTGCCCTATTATGGCGTCTAAAATGGTGATTAACATCATATACATACACTCATTTGCAGAGCTGTAAGTCATTGTTGAGCCCGAAGCAAGAATAAAATTGTCGCCCCAAGGCCACCTGCATTATTGTTTCAGATGAGGTGAGGGCAAGTGACATAAAGGCTAAAGATTGTCTCACACTAGACCGGCCCAAATTGTAAAGGAAAATGCCGGATGGAATAAAAACTAAAGAATCGAATAGGTCAACCTACACTTTAGGTCTGGACGGAATCGGCTCTGTGTGAAGACAGTGGCCGGTATATGTCCGGCTTCGAGCCTATTCGGGCCTGTCTAGTGTGGGACAACTTTTAAGTTTGAAAATGACTACATTGCAATGTAGTCATTTTTTAAGACTTTTTTTTTTGCTTGTTGTGCTTTCACTAGTTATTTCGTTAAAAAAGTACTGTAATGCCTAGTACATAACATGATTCTTTGTTGCGATACATTGTTGCGGGGCAGTAATGGTCTCTTTATACTATTAAGCCGGTAATACACTAGCAACCTCGAACCTTGAAACTAGAACTTTGTAATTAACTTCTATATCACACTATGCAAACTAGTTTCCAATCAAGTTTTCAAAACTTCGTTTATGTCAAGAGGCCGACATTCGGGTGAATCTCGTACGGTATCGGAAGCCATTTTACTTTTAATCCGCGTTTTACTGAATTTTAGTAAAATCCAGTAAAATGCAGCTAAAAAATAAAATGACTTTTCCATCCACACAATTCTGCTGTGAATTTTAGTGAAAATTGTACATGATTTTCTTCAATGTCTACCCCCTTGGTTTGTGTCCATATTGAGATCAACTAACAGGAAGTTCATAAACCGGAAGTTATGAAACCGGGAATTCGTTCAATGTCACACAATGTCATTTCCGGCAAACGGCCTGATTGGTTGTTTTTTCAGAAAGTTTACTTGAAAAGTCTCTCAAAGTTCAACCTGTTCAACTCAGTGAGACCAAGTCTCACACTAGTTAAAAGGAAAGTTTTATTCAGTTGCATGTCATATCACACTATAAACATTGAAGTCGCATGTCACATTGCAAGTTTTCTTGCATCAAAGGTTGCTATTGTAATAGCGGCTTGAGACATTTTGATTTTGTGCAAGTTGCATGACTGTTTTACGAGTATACAGTAAGCAATAACTCTGAAATTAAGCTACATGTATTTCCAAAATTATAGAATTTAGAAAACATTTTAAAATTGACAATGTTGCCGTTTCTAGATTGTTTTGACTTAGACATTAACATTTCTTTAATTATAATAAACTTACATATGTCATAATAATTATATTGATCTTATAGTACAGAACATGCAAAGAAAGTTTCATCGAAATATTTTTTTTCTCGTTTTTGAGTTGTTTTGTCTTGAAAGATTTTGTAATCTATTTATCTGATGATACATCCCACCATCACCGTTTTGAATTTTTTCTTTCTGTGGCATCTTAGTTTTTTTTTGTTGGGGGGGAGGGGGGGTTGTTGTAGTAAAAGGCAACAAAAGGTCTAAAAACTCAAGAATACATTTTAAAACATAAAAACTGCATTTGCCCTTAATCGAATAACTGCAAAGAAATTACAAAGGATTAAGAAATGCAAATGGAAAGAGAGACAAATGTGATGAAGTTCGAGTAACGTTAGTAAATTCGCAAGTAGAGATAACAGTGAAAATGGCATTAAAGCGTAAACACAAACACGCACATGCAGTACGCACAAAACCCTGCCAAAGAGACAAAATTTTCAGTGAGTTCAAGAACAAGAAATTTCTATTCCAATCTAATGTGAGCTGTACAAATTTCTAGCTGTATTTAAGGAACAGTGGGGCAAGAAGAGACATGTTTTGTTTTACGATGTTATTTTTAATAATTAGGAAGAGATGTAAGTAATCCCTGGTTTTTGTTGCTGTGTGTTAAGAGCCTAGATATAGCGTTTAATTCAAAATTTTTCCAAAATGCTGGCCATTGGCGTAGCCAGGATTTTTGTTATGGGAGGTCCAAAATTTTTTTTGTAGAATAAAGCTAGTTGCCCACTGACGCGCAGTGCTGTGCCACGCTGCCTAGAAGAACTTTCCATTGTATGCGTCATATGTACTGGCTTGCAGAACTTCCATTGCTAAAAGTCTTGAAGAGAACCCAAACACATTTTTTCCTTTCGCTGCAGCAAAAGAAACAGCACACAGTGATGTGCTTGTATGTGGGGTAGACAGAAAAAAACAGAAGAAAAGCACCCTCAAATGACATTCACATACCACTCAGGTGTCTCCGTTTACCCTTGTTGTAAACAACAGTACCTGTTCATTTGTATTGTGGAGTGTGAGCTTTTAAGTTGTCTTCAGTAAGTGACAGAGTTTTTCTGGCACATTTATATGGTCGGAGTCTCGGATAGAATGTTCGACATGGTGGTCCAGGGCAGCACAGCGCGCCATAGTGGGTGACTAGCTTAAAAGTCGCTTAGTTTAGCATCTATCATGGTAGCACGACAGAAAATGAGTTTTGAAGGTACAGGTTAAGAGAAAGAAGAAAAAAAAAGATAGAGAAAAAATTATCAAATGTAAACACAGCTCTATTTGGCATGTAGGTAGAATTTTGGGAGGGAGGGGGTGTCCAGACCCATGGACCCCCCCCCCCCCCCTTGGCTATGCACTGATGTAGGCGCTGTGATCATTTTTGATTTAAAAATGGTTTTAACGGGTTTTCCTCCAGGTTTGAAGTCATAATAAGTAATAGAAAAATAATTTCACGTGCTAGCCATATAAAAAGGAAACATTGTGAAGCCAATAGATTAATGCACGTGCTAAATTTTGTTTCTTATTGTTCTAAGTTGTTTTAACGAGAGTTCTTCAAATGTTTGTGGGATGGTTTTTTGATCCTATGGAATTTAACATGGAGTTAAAAAAACAAGATTTTAAATGTTATTAAAAATATGACCTTTCAAAATTTAGAAAAAGGAATCATCCTAAAGGCAATAAACACATGTAAGTACGTGCTAATTTTTTTGAATGCTCTAAGTTGTTTTTAACGGGAGTTCTTCAAATGTTTGTGGGATGTTTTTTTTTATCCTATGGGACTTAACATGGAGTTAAAAAAACGTACGATATTAAACGTTAGTAAAAAAAATAGAAGGCCCTTTTCAAAATTTATAAAAAGGAAACATCGTGAAGCCAACACATGGAAGCACGCGCTAACTGTTTTGTGATTGTTCTAAATCGGTTTTAACGAGAGTTCTTCAAATGTTTGTGAGACGGTTTTTGGTCCAATGGGATTTAACATGGAGTTAAAAAAAACGAACGATTTTGAACCTTGTTTAAAAATAGAAGGACCTTTTTTTCAAAATTTATATATAGCGAGCACTTAAAGAACAATACTTTCTATTGCATTTTGCACTTTACTCTATTTTAATTGAACTATTGTGAGGCGATTTCTTGCAAGTTTAGTAACACCATATAGTAACACTCAGTTGTCTCATAGTCGTCTTCTCAAAACAACAAGATTGAGGTGTATCTATCTAGGCTCTTAATTAACTTTTCAAAATAAACTTATGTTTTGGAATCCTATAAATAGACAGGTTTTGCCTGCCTGCCTTTTTTTTTGGACATTATAAAAAAAGTATGCTTCAAGTTGTTTCTTCGCAGGAAAACCTTTTTGTAAATCAACTTTAGTGATGCCAAATCTTGATTTTTGCATATGTAAAGCTTGTGCCACTAATTTATTTTTATTTTTCTCATTAAAAACTGCTCTAAATTTTGCAAGTTTGCCTGCCTCAATTATGAAGTTTCTTATTTAAAAATGCGCCCAGCATATATTTTGATAGGCCTACATCTAAATCAGCTTGTTTTCACAGCTTTTATGAAGTGGGGATCCTATTCAAAATGATATTGTTTTTCTTCACAAAATGTGCTGCTTTTTCTAATAGTTGGTTGAGCTTATGTACGGAGCCCAGTAAAGGACATGTAAGATTTTTTTAAGTCAACTTTAATCTCGACATGGCGACTTTATTCTCGTCATGGCGATTTTAATCTCTTTTATTCGGCCATGTTGTGCGCATCATACTCTAATTTAATTTAAATTATTGCTGCTACAAGAGGGCGCTTTAAATAATTTAAATATTAGAGTATGGTGCGTGGAACATGGCATATTTAACATGGCCGAATAAAAGAAATTAAAAGTCAACATGTCAAGAATAAAGTCAACATGTCGAGAATAAAGTCGACATGTCGAGATTAAAGTCGACATCTCGAGATTAAAGTCGAAATGTCGAGATTAAAGTCAAAATGTCGAAATTCTGGAAAAAAGTTGACATGTCGAGAATATAGTCTATATATTGAAAATAAAATCGACATGTCGAGAATAAAAAAAATTTGCAAAAGTCCTCTGCAGGGCTCCATACATATGCCTCCTATCACTCTTTTTTTTTTGTAAGTTTTTACTATACAGAAGTACAGGGCCTACTTTATTAAAGTAATATTGTTTATGAATGTACAGTGCAGAAATTTAATTTAATAAGTCGTCTTGTGTTAATGTGGTAGAAATGGGTACAGTTGTTTCTTTTTGTGCCACCTGAACTTCACAATTTTAAAACTTTATATGACACAGTAACTTCATTAAGTAGAAAACAAAAAAGCGCCTCACATGTAGACGAATTGTTGTGTTTATTGTTACATTCAATGGCAGTTAACTACATTTAAGGATCAGTTAGATACGGTGTTCAGAATTATTTTTTGCCTTTGTTCTATATGTAGATCTATTTTTGATGCCAGACTTCATCTTGAACATTCTTTAAGAGCCTAGATACATGTCCTCCGTCTTGTTGTTTTGAGCAGACGACATCGAGACGTATTTAATTTAATTGAATTGAATTGAGACAATTGAGACAATTGCTGGCTGATTGTAGCCCTCCAGCAGCATAGTGTGAACTGCTGCCAGCAGCTACTTTCTCCAGCAGGCTAGTGATTTTAACAGCGGCTGGTGAAGTTGAACATGTCCAACTTTAGCAGGTACCAGCTGGTCATGTGACTCTCTTCCTGCTGCTACCAGTGTGCTGCCAGTGCAAGTTGCACTGCTAATACCAGCGGTGACTCGGCAAATGTGAACTCAAAGCAGCCACTGCTTGCTTTTGCTGCTAATAGCCAGCAGCAACCCGCGGCTTGTAAACCAGCCTAGTGTGAATGCGCCTTTACTATATGGTGTTACTAAACTTGCAAGAAATAGTCTCACAATCGTTCAATTAAAATACAGTCAAGCGCAAAATGCGTTAAAAAAGATTGTTCCTTATGTGCTCACTTTATGTACATTTTGAAAATGTCCTTCTATTTTTAAAGAAGGTTCAAAATCGTTCGTTATTTGGACCAAAAACCGTCCCACACACATTTGAAGAACCCTTGTTAAAAACGATTTAGAACAATAACAAAAAAATTAGCACGTGCTTTCATGTATTGGCTTCAGAACGTTTACTTTTTTTTTACTAAATTTTGAAACGGTCCTTTTATTTTTTTAATAACATTTAAAATCTTACGTTTTTATAACTCCATGTTAAATCCCTTCGAATATAAAAACCATTCCACAAACATTTGAAGAACTCTCATTAAAAACGACTTAGAACAATAACGAAAAAACTTACCTTACTTTTCTATTAATTATTATGTGAATTCAAACCTGGAGAAAAAAACGTTAAAAAACCATTGTATCTATATATCACATTGTATCTAGGCTCTTAAGAGCCTAGATACAGCATTTAATTCAAAATTTCTCCGAATATAGGCGCTGCGATCGTTTTTGATTGAAAAACGGTTTTTTAACATTTTTTCTCCAGGTTTCAAGTCACATAATAATTAATAGAAAAATAATTACGCGTGCTAAGCTTACAAAAAGAAAACATAGTGAAGCCAGTAGATTAATGCACGTGCTAATTTTTATGTGATTGTTCTAAGTCGTTCTTAATAGGAGTTCTTTAAATGTTTGTGTGACGGTTTTTTTGGTCCTATGGGACTTAATATGAAGTTAAAAACGTAAGATTTTAAATGTATTTAAAAGTAGGAGGACCTTTTCAAAATTTATAAAAAAAGGAAACATCGTGAAGCCAATACATGAAAGTATGTGCTCATTATTTTGTTATTGTTCTAAATCGTTTTTAACGAGTTTTTCAAATGTTTGTGGGACGGTTTTTGACCCAATGGTATATTTAACATGGGGTTAAAAAAAACGAATGATTTCGAACCTTGTATAAAAATAGAAGGACCTTTTCAAAAATTATATAAATCGAGCACGTAAAGAACAATATTTTTATTGCATTTTTCACTTTACTGTATTTTAATTGAACGATTGTGAGGCGATTTCTTGCAGTTTTAGTAACACCGTATAATAACACTCATTTGTCTTCTTGTCGTCTGCTCAAAACAACAAGATGGATGTGTATCTAGGGTCTTAATGCTGAACAGACAAATGGTTCACTATGGGATGTGTAGGCTTCCTGTCAATAGTACTTCCGTTGACTTTTTATTTATTTGTTTGGTTTTGTAGTTTGTAGGCCTAATTTGGTTTTATGAGCATTTTAGAAAGCCATGGATTTTCGCATTTGAAATACCCATTGTTGTTGCTGTCAGCTTCTTACTTGACAGAAGCAATTATAGAATGCAATTAACTGTTTAGCACTACCCATAAAGCAGAGGAAACCCTTTTTTTTTAAATTCCAGTCACTTCTAAAGATCAACTGCTGGTTTCTAGTAGTCATTTACTTATGTTAGTAGTTTTACCACCAGGGGTTGGCAAAAACCCAGGTTTTATTTATTTAGCACAGCATAGTGGTTTAAACCAGGTTTAACCCATGTTGTTTTATGGGTTAAAATGGGCCAAATTGGGGTAAACCTTTTTAAGAAAGAGGAAGCCCGATACAGGCATTTAGAAATCGGGACAAACACAAGTTGGCTCCGCCCTTTTATGACGAACGCAACTTCGAATTGGTTTTTTATGTAGTCTGACGTCACATGCTCCGCCCTTTTCAACGTCGAACCACACAACAAACCAATTAGAAGTTGCCGGTCGTCATAAAAAGGGCGGAGCCAACTTGTGTTCGTCCCGATTTCTAAATGCCTGTAGGCTGTAGCCCGATTGCTATGACTCATCTTAGTCATCAACAAACATTCACTTCCTTTGTAGCTTTGCAGTATGTTACTAATTATTTTACTCTTAAGAGCCTAGATCCACGTCCATCTTGTTGTTTTGAGCAGACGACAACGAGACAAATGCGTGTTCTTATATGGTGTTACTAAAACTGCAAGAAATCGCTTCACAATCGCTCATGCAATAAAAAGTGTTGTTCTTCACGTGCTCGATTTATATAATTTTTGAAAAGGTCCTTCTATTTTTAAACAAGGTTCAAAGTCGTTCGTTTTTTTAACCCCATGTAAAATCCCATTGGCCCCAAAACCGTCCCACAAACATTTGAAAAAATCTCGTTAAAAACGATTTAGAACAATAACAAAATAATTAGCACATACTTTCATGTATTGGCTTCACGATGTTTCCTTTTTATAAATTTTGAAAAGGTCCTTCTATATTTTAATAACGTTTAAAATCGTACGTTTTTTTAACTATATGTTAAGTCCCATAGGACTAAAACACCGTCCAACAAAAGTTAAGAGAACTCTCATTAAAAATGATTTAGAGCAATCAGAAAAATTAGCACGTACTTACACGTGTTTATTGCCTTCAGGATTATTCCTTTTTCTAAATTTTAAAAGGGCTTTCTATTTTTAAAGAACATTTAAAATCTTACGTTTTTTAACTCCAATGTTAGTCCCATAGGAGCAAAAAACCGTCACCCAAACATTTGAAAAACTCCCATTAAAAACGACTTAGAACAATCATACAAAAATTAGCACGTGCATTAATCTATTGGCTTCACCATGTTTTCTTTTTATAAAGTTAGCACGTGAACTTATTTTTCTATTAATTATTATGTGACTTCGAACCGGGAGAAAAAACGTTAAAAAACCGTTTTTCAATCAACAACGATCACAGCGCCTACATTCGGAGAAATTTTGAAATAAACGCTATATCTAATCTCTTAAGAAATTCTTGTATTATACTACGATCAGTTTGAATTTCAGCATCTAGTATGGAACGCCATTTTTGTAAAAAAATAATGATTCCTACATTAATGAAAAAAAATCATTCAAAAACAGTTCAACGTAATTATATCATATATTATTATTAGCAAAAATTACCATCACTTTAAAAATATCATCATATTAAAAAATATCATTTGAAAAGTATCATAACTTCATAAAAGCTTGGTGTTGCTACCTTGAAGGGGTGACACTAGATGGCACTTTTGAAGCTAATTTGTCACCTTTAGCTACTAGTCATGTCTGGAAATAAGGTTAGGTTAGGTTAGGACTGTATAACCTAATCTAATCTAACCTAACCTAACCTTATTTCCAGACATGACTAGTGAGCTAAAGGTGACAAATTAGCTTCAAAAGTGCCATCTAGTGTCACCCCTCAAGGTAGCAACACCAAACTTTTATAAAGTGATATTTTTCAAATGATATTTTTAAAGTGTTGATATTTTTCAAATGATGATATTTTTTAATATGATGATATTTTTGAAGTGATGGTTTTTGTATAATTTCTTTCATTAATGTAGGAATCATTATTTTTTAGAAAAATGGCGTTCCATAATCTAGTATGTTATTTGTCACAACGAGTGGTAACCAGAACAGAAGCCAATTTACCGAAATTTCATTGGAAGGAAAACTTATATGAATGAAATGCAAGAAATGTAGAAAAACTGTTAGTTCAAAAGGATGAAAAATTAAGTGTTTTAATTTTTCTTATTTTTCATTTCCCAACCCTACTAGTGTTAAAAATGAACGTGTTTTTACTATAATGTTTTTTTAAGTTATTAATGTTTAAGTGTCAAACATTCTTTAAAATAAAATTTCAAAAAATATTTTTCAGATTTACTATCATATATATAGTGAAGGTAATTAAAATGACTTAATTCACGAATCTGACATCATTTATATTCTTAATTCATTAATTTGCATTTCACTCCTAATGTAAACTTTGTATTTTTCCCTATTGTAGAACTGAAAACAATCATGAATCAGGATTCACCACCGCTATACCTAAAGAAACCCTTTTTTTTTTGCCTTTCCTCCCCACCCCCTGCTTTTTTTAAATAAAGCATGATTTTTTTAAAAAAACAAACACTTTTAATTTACATTTCTAAGTGAATCATAAAGTGGGGGTACTATTTTGATGGACAGCAGAACAGGCCTGAACAACAGTAGGAACAGTCATAAGGTTATGAAATTAAGCTTGTTGCAGGGGGGTTCTGGAGGGCACAGCCCCCCATTATCAAAACAAATTTGTCCGTTGTTCCGACTGTTCTTCTCGTTAATCAAATTAGGAAACAGTCGAACCATGGACTAATTTGATTTAATAAGAATAATTGTTAAAAACTGGAGGCTGCGCCCTCAACCACCCTGCAACAAGCTTAACTTAACTAAACCAAACCTTCCGACTGTTCCTACTATTTCTCTGACTTTTACTACCGTTGTTCCGCCGTGCCCATTGATCTCTATGAAGATTTACTGGTGCAAATATTTAGTTTTTAAAAGTAAATATTAAATGAAAGTCGATTTATTTTCGAAATTAACTGAATAAATTAAGGGAGCGATTCGGAATCACTCGCATTATTTTTGAAAATACATAACATTCATTTCGTTTTTTGTGCCCCCAAACCTCCTGCGCCCCTCCCCTGCCCGCAGTTGCGGGTCTTGCAGTTGCGAGTCTTGCAGTTGCCTAGCTATGCCCTTGCAGTGGTTTAAACTTAGACTATTACTTTACTGGACTGGCAACTCCCGAAATTTTGTGTTGGACAGTTTTGAATCATCCTGACGTCGTTTTTGAAGTGGCGCCTCTAGCGGAACTATGGTATATGAACATGAATATCAAAAGTCAAACTTTGGACGAGTTCATTTTGTAGTTATATAGGGTGGATTTTTTATATATATTATTATAAAAAGTATGGCCGATGAAGAACCTTAGGGTAAAGGGTCAGGATTTTCACGTGTGGGTCCGTTTTCACCAACAAAATGTAGCCCACAAATGTATGTAAATGGCTTCACATTAGCTATTTAAATTTTTTTCTGCTGCAAACAGCAACCCACCTTCCACATTTTAAGAGTTTCTTTTTAGGATTAGGTAATCTGTAAAGTGTTACCTGTTTTGGTTGTAGTCTATTATCAGGAAAACGCGAGTCACAAACACCGTAACAACGTTTTCCAACCATTTTTTGCTTAGGAGACAAAACGACAACTGGGCCGACATTAAAAAAAATCATGTACGAGATTCATTAAGATTTACACAAATTCATAGCAGAATATCACATATGTAAATTCATTTTACTTTTTCATCCGCATTTTACTTATTCCTAGAATAGAATTAAAATTGGAAAATCCTGTAAAACGTGAAAAAACTAAAATAACTTGCCATACAGTACATGATTCACCCCCAATGTCTCCCCCTTTGCAAAAAAACATGCTAGCCAACGATTTTCTTTTAAAATAATGCCACCAGACGGAACTGGCGTCACTTGCCTTATTTTGCCTATGAACGCTTTAACATGTAGAAGATAGGGAGTTCCCAGTCCAGTAGAGTAATAGTCTAAGGTTTAAACCACTAGTGGGGGGAGAAAACTTCACCAACCCTGTTTACAAAGTTTATTAGAGTCATCTTTCAAACAAATATCTCAAGGGTCAAGCCTTCATTCACAATTTCTTTGAGTGACAGTTTATTATGTTGCACTTTCGAAAACGATTACAAACAAAACAAAAAATTTAATTTGATAATACTTGAGTGAATGTATCATGAACACTTTTACCCACTTTCTTTACTTGGTTTCTTTGTGATTTTGTTTCCAAAACTCATTCAATAAAAGTGATCTAGAGAGAGCTGTGGCAAAAGATCTGATCGAGTTTTACCTTTCAGAAGAAAAAAAAGCAATTGAAAGAAAATGTTTAAAAGCGGCGTGACAGCAACTTCCACAAATCGGTATAGACTCACAAGCATACTACTTAAGAGACTAGATACAGAGTTTAGTTGGAAATTTTTCCGAATGTAGGCGCTGCGTTCGTTTTTGATTGAAAAACGGTTTTTAACCTTTTTTCTCCAGGTTTCAAGTCACATAATAATTAATAGAAAGATAATTTCGGGTGCTAAGCTTATAAAAAGAAAACATCGTGAAGCTAATAGACTAATGCACGTGCTAATTTTAAGTGATTGTTCTAAGTCGTTTTTAATTAGTTCTTCAAATGTTTGGGTGACGGTTTTTTGGTCCTACGGGACTTAACATGGAGTTAAACATACATAAGATTTTAACTTTGGGTCTATGGGCTCCATAGATTTTGGGTCTATGGGCTCCATAGATAAACGATGATAGCGCTCTTTACGTGGAGATTTTTCGAAGTAATTCTGTGATGTATAGCTTCTTAATAAAATGCCGATTCGTGGGCCATTTAATAAGTGGCACGTTGGCTCTGAGCCACATATAGTTATGTGCCATTAGCGCATATTTCAGTTTAGAACTTGTTCATAAAGCTTTTATTCCATTTTTTATTCAGTTATATTTTATAGTAAACCTACAGAATGAAAGCTATACGCATACGCTGTTTTCAATCAGAAAACATAAAAATAAAGAATAAACTAACTGTGAGCCTAACTTTAATGGGTCTTTCCATTTTTTTTTTCTATCTCAATTTCGAACCTCTTTTTTTTTGGAACAACTAAAATGAAACTTTTACAACACACTAAATTTTCCTTTATAGAAAAGAGTAAAAATGGCTTGAATAAGCATTTTTTTATGTTTTCTTCCTTTTCTACGTCAGTTTAATGTATATTTATGTACATTATAGCCCGTCGATGGAATATACAGTTAATATAAAAAATTGTCAATTTATTTTGAGATATTCTTTCAATTGTTTGAATTTTTTATTCCTTTCATCCTTTCACATACCTTCTAGTTACTGGTCAGATTATCCATGAATATCAATTTACATTTGAATAAACTAACAACAACAAAGGAATTTTAAGTGGTTACATGTTAGAGACCTACATTGTGTAATTATTTGAAGCCCATTGCAGCCCAGCCCATAAAACTTTATAATGGGCCCAGCCCACGAAGCCCGTCAGGCCCACGAAACTCACAGGGCCATGGGCCTTTGCAAAAACCTACCATTCTATGAGCTTTGTGTAGATCTCTAATTTCCCTACTAAATGGTTCACAAGTTCACATGCTTAAAAGAAAGGAAACTGCCCCATTAATGGCTTTAATACACGGTGGCAGTGATTTAAATCAAATGATTTATTTTAAATAAATCAAATGATTTTTTTTAAATAAATCAAATGATTTTTTTTAAATAAATCAAATGATTTTTTTTAAATAAATCAAATGATTTTTTTAAAAAAAAATATTTACATTTATTTAAACATTTAAAAATAAAACAGTTCCGGGCATTTTTCTCTATGTTTATAAAATAAAGTCCGGTGGTAGTCCTTTCATTAATGCATTATTTTTTTGGAAGATATACTTGAGGAAGTATCCCCAATTGACTGGTGGAAAAATCATTAAAGAAATACATATAAATAGTAATAGTAATCTATTTAAGAGCCTCAGAGGTAAACTGTGTTAAGTCACCAAACCTAAATTTTACAATTGAAAGTTTTTCTCTTCATTGTTGGAATAGGACTTAACATGGTATACCACCATCTAGCGGCGGATGTGTAAAACCATGGACTTAACACTGTTTACTCCTTGTAGAACTTGACAAGCTGTTTAAAAACACGAATTTTTGAAAAAAAAAGTGACAACCCAGTTTATCTCTTGAGGCACTGATTTGCTTTGGGAACTGAAAACGCTGCAAAGCTTGTGTTTATATGTTAGAATGTTAAATTAAAAGTGCTTGAAACTTATTATTTTCAAATTTGAATGTTTATTAACATTTTTTTTCCTATTTTGCAATTATTTTACTAACAACTTAACAATTAACAATGTTATTATTACACATTTTTGCAAACATCATAATAAAAAAATGTAATATTTCATATAAATGAAAAAAATCAAAAAATCTGATTTAAATAAAACAAATCTGATTTAAATAAAATAAATCGACTTATTTGATTTTTTAAAAAAAAAAATCAAAAAAATCAGCCACCCTGCTTTAGTATGTTTTATTTTATTGATGGGTCAGTGAGGAATTTGTTATACATTTATTAATGTGTAAAATAATATAAGGGGATTCAATTCAATACATTTGTGAAAAATCTCAGGAGAGAAATGATGAAATGCCTTCCAAATAGAGTCCTGCATTTTGATTTTTTGAGGGTCGGCCAAGCTGGTTCAACATTGTGACACCCAGTATTCACAGAGTTGTGGAACACCCTGTCGAAATTCTTTTCTGACAGTAAGGCTCCCCTTGGTGCACAGATGTTCAGACTTGGGTGGCCCGAATTCTATGTGGATTCATGGAACCCAGTTAGACCGTGAGAATTGGTAATGATTGGCCTAGTTGGTCGACCATTGAGCTATGAGGTGACAGTTTCCCCTCCCTGGAGACCGAACTAGTGTGCCATGCTGCTTATGCGTGATGACAGTTGGAGTTAAGAGTTTTGAACTAGAGTTCACGTCCTAACTCAGTGGATTGAGAGTTCAAGTTGAATGCAAAAAAGAATGTGCACAACAATGTAACATATATCAGAGTAAAGTTTTATATGGTATTTACGTAAAGTTGCGTAAGTGTTGTGGTCATTTTTATGGGTT